>JAZHYW010047443.1:0-43800 GCA_037355805.1 Ixodes ricinus | reverse complement strand
TGCACGACCGGCAGGCGTGACCGGCGCGTGAACTTTGAGTTGCGCGAGCTGAGCCCGTGCTCGTGTGGTTCGATCATCGGAACCAGCCATGGTCGCTAAAGAACGCCTGTCTCCATTAAAGATGTACGTTACCGTTATGACTCGGCTTGCATAAGATATAACAATATGAGCAAAGAGAAATTGTTACGGCCTTCATATATAGCTGAATGTTCCTTCCAAGAACATGGCTTTCATATATATTTTAACAAAAATATCGAAATTGTAACCCGGACCATCATTGCATGAACTGGACGTGAATCACCCCCTACAGTTTACTATATTCTAAAGCTTCACAGAAATCTTGCCTTTCTTACAGGTGTACTCGTCCACGTCTGCGTGGTGGAAGCGTTTAATTTTTATTTTCTTGTGGTTCGTCAAAACATTACCGACTAACCAGCCATAAAATAATTGCGATTAAAGCATTAATAGAATAATTGCTGGTTTAATCAATTTGCCCAGCCCTAGAAATTACAACGTTGTTGGCGACATGCAAAAACAAATGATAGAAAACAACCTAATATTGAAGGGCATACACGAACCAGAAAAAGAAAACACTGAATAATTGAATATAATGAAATTAAATGCAAAGGTGCAAGCGAGCTGGACAACAATGACGTAAAAAATCCCTGGAGAATAGGAACAAAAGGAAGAAAGAACAAACACAAATCTTCAAAGACAACTAGGTGAACACTGACTAGTTCGCGACCGAAAAATTCGCCTCGTCCGGGTATCGAACCCGGGACCTCTCCTATTCCAATGGAGCGCTCTACCAACTGAGCTAACCAGGGGTTAGACGTCAGTAGAGCAAACAGGTTTAATCACCTGCCACCAGTCTAACATGAACAGGGGTGAAAGGCTTGCATTTTAAGGTTGTGATTATAATGCAGTTAAACGCAGAAGTGCGAGCGAGCTGGACAACAATGACGTAAATAATTCATGGAGAAGAGGAATAAGGGAAACAAGAGGGACAAAGGACAAAGACAAATCTCCACCTGCGCACCAGTCACCTTGCTGTCTTTGGAGATTTGTGTTTGTCCATTGTCCCTCTTGTTCCTCTTCTCCAGGGATTATTTACGTCATTGTTGTCCAGCTCGCTAGCACCTTTGTATTTAATTGCATAATAATCATAACCTTAAAATGCAAGCCTTTCACCTTTGTTGGTGTTAGACTGGTGGCAGCTGATAAAACCTGCTTGCTCTACTGACCTCTAACCCTGGTTAGCTCAGTTGGTAGAGCGTGCTCCACATACTAAAACCCTTGCAACATTGGTACCCTCAAGGTGTTCTAGAATGCTGCGATCAATGCTTGCCTACAACGTCTCTTTGACGATTTCTGGCCACCTTGGCATGCATTGCCGTGACCGCATATGCCAGCCTCAGTTTCAACTTTCTGGGATTGTTGAACATCACGGGGACCAGCTGACACGCGAAATTCTGGAGGCTTTAGAAATTAAAAAATTAGGTGCCATGCGTCTCAGCAGTCCTTTTGTTGCCTTATCACGAAAGGAGATAAATTCTGGCCTCTTGACTGACTTGGTTTTAGTGTGTGGCCTATGTATGTTTTTTTAGAGGTGATGCTTCGTTTTTTGTGTGTGTGTGCTTATTGTTTTGTGCTTTTTTTAGATTATTTTCTTCCCTTTTATGTTCTCAACTGTGCATGTATATATTGCACTGTTGCGTGCAATAAAATTTAGTTGCGAGTCAGGGCTCTGTCTTTGTCTTCGTTCATCCAGTCCGCCGTCTTTTGCGCAGTTTTTATCTGAGTGTCGTACGAACTCGCCCAAGCTTCAATCTTAGCTCATCTAAGCAAGCCTAACTAAAGAATATTACTTTACTTAGCTATGCTTACATAATTCTTGGTACAAATGTCTGGTTAACTCCCTGCCGTGTTACCGAGTGCTAGGTAAAGAAGAGCCGAGACAAGAGGAACTAGAACACCGTCGTGGGTTTATACCTCGCTCATGCACCCAACTCGTCTTCTTAATTTTCTCCCACACGCATCCCAGACCGCGAGGCGCTTTATATGACACTCCCAATGTTTATAATAAAAAACTAACCTAAAAAGTTATCTTTCTGTTCATATAAAGACCGTCATGGCGTGTAATGCCTACTTTTTGTTTTCAAATAAATGTTTATATGAGGAAGCGAAACATGTCCACACAAAAAAATGGACCTAGCTCACTTTTGCATAAACGCTTTCTTGTTTTCATTATAATAAATAGTGTCTGAGAGGAGGTGGAAATACGATTTTCCAAATTGCCTGAAGACAGATGTCTGGGCAAAAGGAAAAGAAACATTTTATACAACGTAAACGTTTGTATGTCAACAGGCTCAGAATTAAGATTTTAGGCTGCAACGTTTTGTACAAAGTATTTTTTTGCTTTGTTCGCTTTTAACAAAAAAATGTAGCACCCAACTATTGTAAGCGCTTTTGCATTGCGCCCGGAAGTTTTCAAATAACGAATAAGTCAAAATTGTAAAATATTTGTGCGTCAATTAAAAACAAAACCACCCTCGATGTTTTCTAAATATCCTTCGATGAGCTCCTTGAACGTTAACCATCTTGTTTAGCCCGAGACTCGAGTGCAGGAAAGAGGAAAGTTTCAAGTAGAAGAAAAATGAACAGTCAGGACACGTCGAGGACACGTCTCTAGTAGAGACGTGTCCTCGACTAGTCTCCGTTTTTTTTTCTACTTTGAAACTTTCCTCTTTCCTGCCTCAGTCTCGGGCTAAGAACAAAAATGATTAACATCCACCAGCTCGCTTGCGGACTCACTGCATTACCCTTGAACGTATAATTCAAAATACGTAAAAACATGGTGGCATTATAATGTTTCAAATCAGAACGTTAAGCCTTTGCGAAGTCTATGTTACAGTAAATTACCGTTGAAGACTTTCTGTTTCAACGACTAGTGGTGCCCATGAACCGCATTCGCAATGGCCGTACTTGTACAAGACTTGTTACAAAGTGGGCTGTTTGGTTCAGGGAACTGAGTCAACTTGTGCGCGCAAACACAAAAGAGCGAACACAAAGGGGTGGACAACAACAAGGAGAACTTTCAAGTAGTTTTATTCGTGGCCAGCGAACGCGAAGGTTCAGAAGTAGCTTCGCAGCATTCTAAAAAAAGAAAAAAAGAACATAAAAACCAATATGTTATTTTATCTCATTTTTTATTTTCTTATGGTACATTATCTTCTTCTCTGTGTTGATACAGAAATTCTGGCAAGTGGGGGATTTTTTTTACATCCTCTTTAGGGCTGTACAGTTGATCGATTAACCTACCGATTAATCGGTAGTAGCTTAAATCGCGATTCATTTGTTTAGCCGGTTAACTGGTTAAATGTTTACAACAACACAAGAGTAAAAATTCAACGCTTTCACCATGCAGACGTGGACGGACGCACCTGTACGCCAGGCAATCTTTAGGTGAAACCTGGACCTAAAGTAAACTCTAGAGGCGTGATTTGTAACTAACAAGCTGAGAAGGATGTACGTGTCCCAGCTACTTCAACGCCGTATGAGTGTCCGTTTAGCGAAGCAGAGATTATTGCGATTGATCCAAGATGCTTGCTATGGCGGAAAATATCAACGAATATTTTTGTCTCATGCGACTGAAATAAAAATTTGTGAGTATCGGTGTCTTTTGACTGTTCTCAACTACACAACAAGGTTGAGCTAAAAACCGAAATTGTACGTTGCACCTTTTATCACATATTCAGCAAAGGCCAAAAATAATTTTGTCTAGTTTCAATATTTTGCATTGCAAGGAAAGAAACCGATTAATCGAATAATTAATCGATGGAAGAGTGGCGATTAATCAGGTTAAAAGGTTTAATCGACGCCCAGCCCTAGTTTTCTTATTTCTTTCTCTTTTTTGTCGCATGGTGCGCATGCTCCTTCTTGAACCTTCGCGGTCCTTTGGCCGCGAATAATACTTGTACAAAGTTGCGCTTGTCTTTATCTACTCTTGACTGTCAGTTCTCTTTGTTTGCGCATACGAGTTTATTCAGAGAACTCTATGAAGCCCTATATAAAAAAAATGCTGTTTTTTTTAAGTTTCTTTATTAGTGATGTGGCTGATATCGCCAATGAAAAGAGTAATTGGCGGCACATCCGGTTATTAGGGTGTTGTACCTGCTTGATTGCATTCGCACTGCGCTACTTTCCCAGTGTAGTATTTTTAATGTGGGCAGCCTATTATAATAATAATAATAATAATAAGTTTATTTCGACATGCATATGTCTGGGAGGCTGCGGCAAAAGAAGACGCGAAGTCCTCTGACGTGGCCACCAGCCCCCATTACAGCACTCGGCACGTACCTCTAAGGATACCGAAAAAAATGAACATCAATTACCTAATTCACATCAAAATAAGTCCACGGATGAAAACATTTGAAGAGTCACAAAGTTGAGTAAAAAGAACAAACACTGTTACATATAATATAATTGATCACATTTGCACATTTGAACTAATGGCACAAGTGGCAGGTGTATATTATTCGATTGAAAGAAAATACAATTTGATCATTTTCCTAAACATCTGGAGATTGCTACAGTTGTGTACCGTTTGGACTATATTTGCGTGATTATTTAGTAAGTCAGCAATTTGATAATGAAGTGTTTGAGTACCATAGTTTGTTCTAACGTTTTGTTTGGTGTAAAAGGTGTGTCTAAGAGTGTAATCGGCAGGCTTATGAAGGTAGGCGTTGAAGAAAGAGGTCTCATCCCGCTTTATCTCGTCAAATATAATGTTCGCTAATTTAATAGAAAAAACATGTCCGATGGGTAATAGCTTGTATTTTTCGAATGTGGGCGATGTATGCTGAATATAACCTAAATTATCTATGAACCTAACGGCCTTCTTTTGTAAAAGAAAAACTTTTTTCAATGTTTGTTTTCGTCGTGGTTCCCCAAACTAAAAGACAATACTGTATTTTAGTTTGCAAAATTGTTAGTTGACAAAGTGATTCGATTCATTTGTCTAGGCATGACTATGCTCCGTTTCTAATCACGATGGATTTGTGGGGGACGTTGCAGAGCTATCTCAGCCAATTTAGAGTATTAAGTGACAACGCGTCACTACGCCCCTCTCAAAGGTCATGTGACGCTCAGGCGACATTAAATTGACCTATATGACTTGCTGGGGAGGCGGCGATCCTGTGTTCAGGATTCATGCATTCGCTCTGGATTCGCTCAGTGCCTCTGCACCCCTTCCCAAGAGGCTGAGGTAGAAACAAGACACAAACGCACCTTTGTAAACAAACTCACTGTTATACCTCCGTTTAGTGTTAGAAACGCATGCGCAGCAGATTCTATTGGACTAAGGTGTACAATGCCCGTGACTCCAAATCCCACAAGCAGTAGCTACACGGGATTACAACCTCGTTTCTTGTGACTTCTCACCAGCCAAATACAATCAGAAAGGCAGTCCTCTAGAGTGCATGTGACCGGAAGGTTTTTAACTTCAAAGTAGATATTCTCGGCACAAGCTCATACTACACAGATGGCACAATGGCAGATATATTTGCTAGGATGTGGCATGGTTGGAACATCTGTTCGCTGTACCCAACGTATTGCATCTGGCAGCCACCATTTTAACGGCAGAAGCTATGTGGTCTACGTCTTGCCATCGATTATATCGTGGAAACAACCCACTGCCACTCTGCTGTTTACACTGACTCGCCTAATTCATCACGAGCACTCGCATCACTAAAAGCTGCTAAAAAAACAACGATAATCATATAGCTGCAGTACGAAATTATTCTAGCTTATGAACACAACATTGAAATAGTTCAGTGTTGGGTCCCCAGCCACGTTGCATACACGGAAATGGCAAAACGGACCTTGCAGCAAGTTCCGCTTGTGAGAAAGAAGTGGACTTGCATGATCATCCCATATAAGGATTACCATAGACTCCTAAAATGTTGTATCACCTAGAACCGGCAGCAAGAGTGAGATGAAAATTTGAACGATAATCTCCACTAGCAGTAAAGCCTTTGCTCAGTGAGTGGAAGAGTGCACGGCCCTGTGGACGTTTTACGTATGAGGGTGTCTTGTACCAACTGAGGATAGGTTATACGCATCTCCGTCAAGGTCATCTTCTAAGCAGTGAAGAGGCTCCCGAGTGTGGTCACTGCAATGACCCATTGACTGCTCAGCACAGATTGCTTGCATGCCCTGCGTATGACTGCACCATATTAACATTTTCTCAGATATAGCACGAGCCTACACCGTTACACATTACGATCTCACTCGTTGACAAGCCGCCTATTCCACAGAGCTGTGTTTTTCGTTTTCTGAGATATACCGGTCTTTTATATGCCTAACGAGCGTGTTGGTAAGATGTACTAGAAAACAGAAGGTATAAGACATAAAGTTGAAAGAATGTACTCGTCTGTGTTTCGTCCTCTCTATGTTTTATACTTCCGGTCTTTTACACCGATTATGATTTTACATTCGATAACTTCATGCCCATACCCTTTTACAAATCGTGCACATTATTTAAATCCATCGACAGCTACTAAGGCTCTTTCTCTCTCTGAAGCCCTTTCAGCCAACAGTCTGCGTCTCCAGCATCAGAGCCTTATATGCTTTTGCGCAGTAAAACCTCGATCAACCGACCATCCCACGGCAACTCCGGCAACTCGGCCAGGACGTGATGCCAACAAACGTCATTTCTCCCGTGCGTTCTGATTGGCTGCGGCAGCACGGAAACGTTCTATTTCCGCGGAAAGGTTGTGTCCCGGACCGATTGCTCTTTCAAGGCCAATATTCTGCCGGCTGCGAGCGCCGCCCGGCGTCGACATTCCTCGCAGATCCGCAGGTACGAACAAGGCATGAAACGGGCTTGGCACGACCCTCAACACTCTCCATCAACTTATCAATAACAGAAGAGCTCGCGTCCAGGCAATGGAATTGCACCAGAACAAAATCCCTTGGGTGGTGATGAACTCATCCACAACACACGAGCCCCTCATCAACGACGTGAACTGAAACCTAAGCGCATGCTCGCCATAGACACAAGTTGGTTTTTGTTTCTTCAGCTGAGTGTCTTTATCTAGAAATAAAAATGCAGGAATATGAGAGAGTGCGACAAGAAACATCGTTTTTTGTGTGTGTGTCTGTGCGTGTAAAGGTTCAGAGAAGAAGGGGTACGGAAACCGGAGAGCATGAAGTAAGGAGCCATTTTTGCACTATGCTTTGTCTCTATCTTTATGCGACACGCTTTTTCGAGAAAAGAGAAAATTTTGAGTCTGCACAAGTGACATCAGACACCCCTTGGAGCACGGAACGCTTCCGCTTTCTGAACGTCCATAGAACACAATATTTTCTGCATGATGAAAGGAAACTATCTCATCGATTTCTATAAGGACCGAAAGAAACAGGAAGAAAACTAGGGACGCTTGAAAGCTGACTCCCGAAAGTTGTTTTCGGCTTTTGGAATTTCAACGTTATACTATATGCAAAACAAGAAGTGAGGTGGGGATTACCGCTCCTATAAAATTATTTACTTCGTGTTTTTCGCTTCTTGGATGTTAAGACAGAACCCCATCCTCGGCTTTAAGCCCGAGATTTTACTTTTCTTTAAACTTTTCTTAGACCTTCTAGTAATTACCTTCTTATGGAAATGAATATATTTTATAATTGCTCTGATGTGATTGGGTTGAGTTATATAGTAGCACCTTTTGGAGCAGCATAAATATACTTTTGGAGTACTAGAATGGTCTTTGTTCGCACTCATTACAACGCGAATATATTTTTAAGATGCATATGTTCGCCTGTCTAACTAAGATACAGCCGGTCATCTGCCTTCTCACCTCTGTGCAACCACTCCTTAGCATCCATAATGTAATTATTCGAATCAATGGCATCTTACATGTAAAAATGTTAATTAAACTTCATCACGTAAGCAATTAATATGCCTTTTCATCCAGCTGAACGAAAGAGTAGCAGTCGTTCTTCCTAAACAACAGCCAGTCTCTCTCAAATACACCTATTATCTCTCTCTCTATCATCTCCAGCGAACGGAATAATGTCATTCCGTAGCTTTCATTCCACAAATAAACTTGATTGAATTTTAATTTTACCTTGATTGACTTCGCCCACGAACAGTTGGTGGTCTATTTAGATGTGTTAACTAGACATAAAAAATAAACGTACAGCGCCACTTAGCTAATACCTAATCCATGGGATCTAGCAACTCCGTACATGTAGAAGTGTAGAAATCTGGGCGAGTTGGTGATGCATCAGAACGAGAATACAGCGCAAACAAACGACGGACCAGAAGAAGAGTATGCACACAGACAAGGCGTTGACTTACTAATCAAATTGAGTAGGAGAAACATGAACGCCATGAAAAAACCCGAACAATCCACCACACCTACGTCACCGCACACCACGTTCCCATTAGCCAAGATATTCTATTTCTTTTTGATAGAGGGCCATAGAGGGGGCGCTGACACACGTGCCTCTCCTGACATCTTGATGTACAAAATGCGCTACTGTTATCTCCCCTCGTCCTTTTGTTGTTGTGACGCATTATTATTGTTGTATTTTCAAACTTAGGGGCGCACCCACACCTGTCGCAATGAATCGCCAAATGACCGGCGGAGGACGATGTCACAGATAATGCATGCTACCTTAGTCCATCGTTGACGCATCTACCAGACTGTCCAATATACTGCTTACCACACGATTGCGGTACTTTTTACATCAGCACTCCTTAGAGGAGTTGGTGAATCACTGCTCTCAAAGCTTCAGGCGGACTGCTGTGGTCCCACAAAAGTGCAAGCTGAGAGTGAGACCGGCAGTGGTGCCCTGCGTACACAAGGTCAGCCACAGGATTAAGAAGGTGGCGGAGAGACAGCAAGTCCCGGTTCTGTTCTCCGTTCCCAAGAAACTGTAGACGTTTCGTGGTAGAATTGATAGATGAGCAGCATACGCAGCGCGATGCTGAAAAGAAGCATAAAAAGGAGTTCGTAGCTTGCGAAGTGGGAATCGTGTATAGAATACCGCTATCGTGTGGTAAGAAGTCAATTAGACAGTCTCGTAGATGCGTCAACGATACATTGCCGCGAGCGCAGCTGACTAAGTAGGCAGCGCGCTCGTGGCCTAACGGTAATCGCGGTGCCTCCCACGCAGAAAGCCCAGGGTTGATCCCTGGAAGCGCCGCGTCTTTTATTTATTCTTCCAATTTAGATTTCTGGTAATTTCGAGAACCGTGTTGCTCGTTCTAGGTTAGAATGTTCTGCGCGCCAAATCTTCTAGGCCGAATGTTGCAGAAGCCCACGCGTGCACAAAAGGGGCTCCGCGTAACTAGCCGGACTCAGTTTCGCATCAGCGTTCAATCCTGCTGCTTCGCCGCCTTCTGACGCCCGCGACGCTCTCTTGTTATCTTTCGTTTTCCTTTATTTTTGGGCACAAGTTCGCCCCATTAAACGTTCAGTTTACTCAGTCATTCGCCGCCTCATCACTTGCCATTCGTGACAATATTAAGGGTGCATGCATCATATGGGGGATCGTTCCCTGCCGTGTCATTTGGCAATTCATTGCGACAGGCGTGGGTGCGGCCCTAAGTTTGAAGAGGCAACAATATTGATGCGACACAACAACAAAAGGACGAGGGAGATAAAGGAGGCATTTTTTATATCATGATTTAGGGAGGGCACACGTGTCACTGCACCCTCTGTGGCCATCTATCAGAAAGGGTTAGAATATATCGGCCAATCGGAGTGTGGTATATGGTGACGTAGGTGCGTGGATTGTTCGGGTTTTTCCGCTGCCTTCATATCTTTCCTATTAAATTTCAGTTGCTAAGTCGGCGCCTTGTCTGTGTTTATACTCTTCTAGTGGTCCGTCGTTGTTTTGCTTTGTACTCTTGTTCCTTACATGTACCCATCATTTAAACTTCGAATAGAAAAAAAAATAAACCACGACCAATGATGCCTGAAATGTGTAAGGATCTCGCAGTCTATAATACAGGTTTCCCATAGTTCTATTTTGTAAATTTTACTGCAAGGTAAATGTAGTGACATTAATATCCAAAAACGTCATTTTTTACTTTTTTTTATGAACCCGATCCGTTGTTGTGCACAAATTCACTCCTGAAGAAGTGATTTATACTTGACACGAGGCTGAGCTCCGGCGAAGCGATTTAGCCGAACAATCGCGATGTGTACTCCGCGGCCGTAGCTTCTCTGCAGTGAGAAGCGCACACAACGACCCTCATTTACCTGCCCGAACAAAACCACAAAACACGAAATACCACAAAACTTCTGAATACTGTGTCATGTTCGAGACGAAAATCGAACCACGTCACTGGTTCTTCCAATTGATATCTGAAATTGCCGAAGATTTTGCCAAAGCATACATAAAGAATCATGCTGCATCCGATGTCTGAACTATTATTTTTCTATCAATAGAGGAAATAAACCTATGGTGAAATGTACGCACAAATCCCAACGTTTTGGCTGAACTGAAGCAGGATGCAGTCTGGTAAGCAATTTGGCGCTATGGCAAAGAGTGCGGCAACCACATTACTGTAACTGCTTCTTGACGGATTCTCGTGACGCCCTGAGCTTTTATGGCGACGTTATACTCTCCAGTTAATTTAGTCACCACGCTTCACTTTGAAATAAAGATAGGCTATTATGCCAAATACACGCTCCTGAATTATTCTTTTCCTAAAGCCGGGGTCACACTGCTTATACATCATACAAAGGACACTTTGCATACACATTCGAATGCGAGTCACCGCGAGATCCGTGCTTCAAATATCGCGTGGCAAGCAGTTCAAGAAGAAACTTGGTACGCGGCATTCGAACCACGGATCTCGCGGTGATTGGTGTTTGAAGACTGTCTTTTGAATGATGTATGAGCAGATGCGACCCCGGCTTTAAGCCGCGGTCACACCGCTAATACATTATACAAATCTGCACTTTGTAAACACTGAGGCGTGAACGCCTTCAACGAACATAACATAAGGACGCAAGTGATCTGGTGTATACTGAACATTTTTAAGCAACCTGAGACTAAGGAAACATGAAAGATGACACCGAAAGAAGAGAAGGAGAATGTCTCAAACGCAGCCGAATGTTTCATCGCGGACAGAACCACTTATATAACGGTTGAACAAGCTGAAGAAAAAAGGAAAGATTTTCCCCACATCACACCACTGTCGTTTGATCAGAAAGGAATGATTGGACATGTGATCCTCCACAATGGGGTAATCTTAAGCCGAGTGTCGCTCTGCTTATACATCATGGAAACGACAGTCCGCAAACATCAGTCACCACAATACCCGTGATTCGAGGGCCGCGTGCCAAGTTCCTTGTTGAACTCGCTGCCATGCGGCATTCGAAGAACAGATCTTGCCATGACTCGCTTTCGAATCTGTTTGCAGACTGTCTTTTGTAAGACGTATAGGCATTGTGACCCCGGCTTTGGAGGAATGTATCATGGATTACACTGGGACGTTATCCTTCCCTTCTCTTGGTGTCATCTTTCAAATTTCCGCAGTCTCCGGTGGATTGAATAAGTTCCTGTTTCTTCCCCGAATGACGGTCATGTCATGTTCGTCATAAAAAGTGTCCGCAGACATGTTCCGAGCATGTGTGAACATGCCACAAACATGTTTCAGGCGTCGTCCGCAGACAATTCTGTCACCGTGTTTTTCGTATCATGTATGAACAGTGTGATTGAGGTATTACGCGTCACTGAAGCAGCGTGGACAACGTAATCGTGGACAGGATTTACCGACGAACACTATTCGGGTTGATGAAGAGCAACTTTTGATTTGTCGAGCAATCTTTTTTTCGGTACTGCACGAACTTTACGATACGGTAGCACGTCAAGAGATCCCTAGGTGGTCCAAATGAACGTCCTGTATTTTTCAGGGACGTGCCAGATGCCCTTCGTTGGTTTGGTAACTAAAACCCCGAATTTAAATGTTTGATATTTACGATATTGTTTTATGGAATATTCAAACCAATAATCATCGGTTACAGGCTTCAGTTGAGATAGTTCGTGCATGTTAGTGATGGGTCAGCTTGAACTCGAAAGAAACACGCGTAAAAAGTACAGAACGAGAATAGACAGCTAACAACCTTGATTTAGTGCACTCCTTCGAACGTGTAATTGACTTCCGTCAGTGTGCTGTTGAGATATAAACACAACAATCCATGTATATATATATATATATATATATATATATATATATTATTTATTTATTTATTTATGTATTTATTACTACCCTGAACGACCTGAAACAAGGCAGTATACAAGAGATGGACAGCTCATCTTTGTAGGTATATAAGGAAAGCATATACACTAATGAACCTTAAAACAAAAGAAGACAAAACGTTCAAACACACTTATATTCGAAAATACTAGTAAATTGTGGATTCTAAAAGTTCGCCTAGCATTATTTAAACACATCTATATTGTGAGCTGTGACTATGTTTTTGGGCAGTGCGTTCCATTTAATTATTGTGACTGGTAACGAAGTTGGAAAATTCAATAAGAATGCGATGATAATAAATCGCAAAAAAAGGTGTTTGTTCTTATTCCTTACGAAGGTGGTTATACTTTATTTTAGTGCGCGGTACGGGACGAATCGGTTTGGCGTTACTAAGCAGTTGTTTTTGCAAAACAACAAACACAGGCAAATGGTCGGCTAATGGATCACTATAAACACCGGAACACATACCAGTGTTGATGTCACAAGGAACATGGTCAATTAGCGTACTAAGATGTGCTAGTAATGCGAGTAGGTTCTATTATAAAATTACGCAAGTTCAAATGATTTCAAAACCAGCCTGTAGTTAACATTAGTATCACAAACTAAGTTAATGTTGAAGTCTCCAACCACAACAATACGTCCTTTATGTCCATCAAATAGTGCTATAAGTATCGCTTCAAACTTGATCAGAAATGCTGCCACGGCCGAACTGGGAGGGCGGTGAACTACACCGACTGCTAGGCCAGATTCAAGCCTTATAAAGAGACACTAATTATTTCATCATCGCTGATAGAGGCAGTTTCGATCACCTGAAATGCAATGTTTTTTTACTTTTTACATACAAAAGCAACGCCACTTCCTCGTGTACGCGAATCCGCGTGGGAGTGAGGACAAATCTGTAACCATGTATAGGAACTGTTTCATTAAATTTGAGCCACGTTTCACTTAGCAGCAATTACATCGACGGAAAACGTCATGCCGCGACATATACGCAGCCAAAAACATTGAAGTTTTTTCGAAGACTACGCACGTTGCAATGAAATATTGAAACCGTGTCATCCTTTACTACTCATTGATCATTTCGTGAAAAGTATAAGGCATAATCGCGAAAACGTCTCCAAACACTAGCATTACAGGAGCTACACCGCCTTCATCAAGTCTCCTTCACACATGACATGCAGGACAGGTGAATTTTCGGTCTTAAGCTTTAGGATCTTTCCTTGCGATACCAGAGATATATTTCCCGTTTTTTCTCTCCTCATTTGACGAGCTTTGTTCAGCAGAATTGTGTTCTCAACACAAAGTATGTTCATTCACAAACAGTGGTTTGCTGGTCTGAAACCCAAGGAGGCTGGTATTTAATCTTGTCATTCCTAGACGCTGAAAAGCAGCCTGTCCCGCACAGTTCGGGTTGTGAACTTCACCAGTACGTTGGGCTTCACTTTATCCTTAGATTGCACCCGCATGCATCAACGTCAATGTCACCTTCGGAGAGTTGAAGTGCCGAGGCACTCAGCCACTGCCCCCACTACCTTCGGTAGGTTTTCATTTTTCAACTACTGGAAGGCCTTTTATCTTGATGTTCATGTTCCTGCTGTACTGTTTAAGTTCCACTATTTCCTTTTTGCTTCTCTAAGCTCTTGCATTATCTGTTGGTATTTCTGTTAGCAACCGGGAGCTTTGGCTTTTTGCCTCGGCTATTTCTCGTCGGAAGCCGACGACATCTTTCTTGACCTGTTTCACGTCCGCATTCAAAAAAGGTGATTGATTCTCGAATGCCGACAAGCTCGGCATGCATTTCGGTGTTCGAACTCGACACCATCCCTACGTCTTTTCTAGAGCGCAGCTCTTAAGCGCCCGTTTCCAGCTTGAGAGGCGTCGGCGTCGCCGTCGGCGTAACCGCGCGGTGCATTATGGAACTTCTCCCATAATGCACCGCTCGGGAGGAGGAGGAGGAAGGAGGACGGGGAGGAGGAAGGAGGAGGATAGAGGAGGAGGAGGGAGGATGAGAGGAGGAGGGAGAGGAGGCGAGGAACACGGTAGGAGTTGATGAGGAGGGAGGAGGAGAGGGTACAGATGACGAGGAGGGGCATACCGTCCCCTCCGTACTCTCCCCTCCTCCTCCTCCTCAAGAGCTGCACTCTAATTCGGCACTAAAGGGAATTGTAAAGGTCTCATTTTTTATGTCAGTCGCAGATACTTCTAGCTCATTGATCAGGTCAGTTAGAACTTTGACCACCACCTTCATACTATTAAGTTGTTTTTCACCTACAGATTTTGCCACGTCACTGAGGTCTTCAGGATATCTTTCCGTCATAGCTTGCAAGAATATGAAAATTCGGGACAGTGGAAGTGGGCAAAAGTGGATAGTTACAGAGTGCGAATAAGTACCTCACTACGAAACACCAGCGCTTAAGAAAGTACTGCACAGTGCAATGCTCAAAACAAAGAAACACCTGTGGTAACATCTGCGGCAACATAGTGTAAAATTTTGTTTTTTAAAGAATTAAAGCAGCACCAACCTGTAAAATGCAGAGTTGGGTTATTTGGTGTCTGTTCACTGTCGCTGCCCCCACCAAAGTGTCTGAAACGCACTCAGGCTGTTCTCGGGCACTGCCCACTTGAAAGAAGCGTACGTTTCCATCATACCTCCACTGGAGTTGTCGGTTGAGGTGCGATGGAAAAACTTCAATGAAGCTTGACCCAATGCTGTCCTCGAAGTTGCACGAGGGTCCCCAGCAGCCGACCGTAAAATGCAGAGTTGGGTTATTCGGTGTCCATTCGCTGCCACTGCCGCCTCCAAAGTCTGACGTCCCCGCGACCTCTGGTCTCTTACTGCCCCTCAGAATCTCGGCGCATAGACCCTTTTCACAGCTCCCCTCAAAGGACATTGGCAGTAGCCATTTTGTGGGCAGGGAGCGTGTGGTTGGATCACAGTCCTCGACGAACCCTGACGCCGTCCTCGTGTCCCATCACAGCCTCCTATATAATGACATAGCCTTGCAGATCGCCACGAGAAGCGGCCGCCAAAATGGAAAAGGTGGAGTGGCATACAACGGATGGAGAGGTGAGCCACGTGACTGGCATCCAGCTGCGGCGAGACGCCGATATACACTTTTCTCGAGCGAACAAGTGTGTTTCGGGTCCTCGCCGCTGCAAATGCTCTGCGCTGACGTCCAGGTTCCCCTAGAGTACCTGTATAGGCTCCCTACGGGAGCCAGAGTTGCGCGTTAGCCACCGGAGCACCGGCTTTCCTGCACGGCATGCGGAGTCTGCTCCTCACGAGACGGAGTTCGGCGAAAAGCGGCACCGCGCGTTCGAGGCGCGCGGCGCGCTCAAAAGCAGGGGAACGTAAACTCTAAAAAAGCCCGTGCGTCTTCTTTCTTACAGAACAGCGGACAGCCAATCACTACTGTTTGCAGAATCAGCTCAGCGAATGACAATGCCGAAACATATGTTTAGACCAATAAGCAAAGTCTACGATGTAGCATCAAGCAACGCAAGCGTGACGTTTTGCATTGCTTAATGCTATATCGCAGACTTCGCTTTTTGGTCTAAACATATGTTTCGGCATTGCCATTCGCTGAGCTGATTCCGCAAACAGCAGTGATTGGCGGTCTGCGTGTTCTGCGGGAAGAACACGCACCGTCTTTTTTAGAGTGTGCGCCAGGGCGCGCGCGACGTCTTCTTTTCCTGCACGACACTTGATCCGGTTCCTTACGTGATCGGATCTCGGCGAATACGGTGCGGCGGCTCGTGGAAAACAGATGCGCAACTCTGGCTCCTGTAGGGAGCCTATAGAGAAACTCCAGGTTCCCCGAGAAATGGCTCTTTGATGCTCTGTGCTAAAAGATCCTCGCGCTCTACATCTGCGACCGGGCAGTCTATGGCTCCGTCATCAAACTGCCAGGCTTTGGGAGTATAGAGGAGGCTATGTTCCAAAACATGCTTAGAGTACCTGCCCAAACAACGGCGGACTAGGATAATTAGGGCAGTAACTACCAGATGGCGCGCAGCTCTGAAGTGGGTCTATTGCGAAGCTAGTGCCAACATTCGGAGTGCGACCATCTAGCACCTCCTGGTGGTTTCTTGTGCTTTTTTGCTCTTACTTCCAAGAATGCTCGACACAGCGCCGAAACTAACGAATCCGAGTTGTAGGGCACTTCAGCCCGGAGCGAGTGGATCGAAGCGGCCACGCTGCTCAACCTAACGGTGCTAGGGGAAAGCCATGTCACAGCCGTTTTCTGTACAACCTGGCATTGTGCCGTCGTGCGGCCTTGTAACTTGCACCTCCGCGGTGCAAGTTAGCTTTTCCCACGGTAGTAGTTAGGATTCCCAAAGTAGCAGCTTAGGATTCGAAGGGTAGCGGCACGTAGAACCAATTAAGCCGCAGTACTGCCATGAGTACATGTAACACGGTGATTTCGCTTAGAATATCCCGAGTATTAAATTGCGGTGTTTTTTAATACACCGTGCGCACCCAAAGATCTGCAGTTTTGATGGACGTAGGTCCAATTTAGAGAGCAACCGCGTAATAGAAAAGGCTGAACCCATGGCAATGTTACTCTTACGGGATCTTAAAATTCTTTTTTTCTGTAACGTACACATGCGCGATATATTACTATGCTTCGTTTCAGCTGAAGTCCAGACACAACCGAGGCTACGAGCTAACGGGTTCGATAAAGCAATGTCAAAAGCGCAACACACTTGTCCTTTTCTTTTTTATGATTAATTCAACAATGATAGAAGACGTACAAAAACATGACGAAACACCATGACGGTGCCCTTTTGACACTGCCTGATTAGCCCCACCAGCTCATAGCATCGGCTTCGTCTGAACTTAAGTTGAAAATTTGTATAAACCGAACACGACTAAACCGACGATATTCTCTTTTCGTTTTCTAAATTTACTTCACTAGAGCCGGCTTTTTTAGGTCTTTTCTGCTATCACGAACCTACTCAGGTGGAAAGAGTAAAAATATATCAAAATATAATTTAAGGAACGAAATCAGTGTTTTGAAGAGTTTTAGAGTGACGATTGAAGTTATGCACAAACCCAAGGAGCCCAGAAGCGCTCCCTCTTCGAGTAAAGCACTTATACAGTTTATTTTAAAGTCAACATTTCTTTTTGCTCGGCTGCCTGCGTGCCCTTTAAGAATATCACGTGTTTCTTTCAGTATTTTTTTTAAGGGGGGGGGAGTTTAGAAGGCGTTGTCGTGTTACAAAAGCAAAATGATCAAACGTGGTTCTTCGACGTCGCGTAGAAGGGTCGCTGTAAATTGCAATATAACCGAAATATAGGCAATGACCTGTCTTCTCATATTTCAACCCATCCTGCGACAACGTGTTTTTGCAGCGCTGCAGCAAACAAGTGCGTTTCAACACTGTCGTCTGGAGCGGCACTTCAAAGATTTTCAATGGCGACAGCATTGCCTGAATCTGTTGTTTGTCTTCCAGTGACAACAGAAGGGCCACTTCGCAGTTAAAAAGAAAGCAAAAGGAAGTAATGGCTCACGTATTTTCTTATTACATTTCTTAGTTTACTATTTACTTTTTACTTTTTTATTCTTTGAGCTTCGGTTTTAATAAAGAAAACAAAAGAACAAATCGTCGTCCCAATTTTTGTTTTGCTAACTACATTTTGTTTTTATTAAAATGGAACAACTAGAAACAAAAAAAAACGGAGAATGTTTCCAAGTATAAGAGTATACGTAAATGAAGACTTGACGGTGGTTAATATTAGTATTTCTTTTCTTTTTGTTCTACTCGTCAACATTTCTTTAGTGTGGCTAGTCACGTTCCTTCGTATATTTTTAATTTAACGTTTCTCTTTTGGTACAAAAATCAAAGAAAAATAAAACAAATCAAGCAAAAGAACAGGCAGCACAGTCCTTTTAACCAGCAACCAACATTTTTTTATGTCACCTTCGATACGTATTGTAAGTATTGAAGGAGACATCAGTAAATGTTCGTTGCTAGTTGAAAGAACTGTGCCGTCTCGCTATGTCCTTAAGCGTGGTTATACTTTCTTTGATTCTCGTATTTTCACCAACCCGCTTTTTGTACTTTTTCTTTTCATTAGGATGCATTACTGCCCTTTCACATCTCCACGTGTCTTTTTTGAAAAGCTTAAAAGGTGTGGTCATGTTACGAAAACAAAAGTTTAAATGCGTTTCTTTCATGTCGCGTAAAAGGATTGCTCTAAATTCCGATAGTACCAAAATACAATCAATGGTCTGCCCTTCCTGTCTCTGCTGCGCGCGCTCTGCTCTTTCGTTGTTTGCTTCTTCTCGTTTCCTGATTCTAAAATTAAACAGTTTGCAATGTAACTCCAACTCGGCTGGTCACTACCTCGGCCGCCTCCACATATGTCTTTCCTTGCGATGCAGATATTTCGGAGATTGAGTATAGTTCAGCAAAATGATTTTGTTTGTACGAGAACTCGTGCACAGGAGGCACTTTCCAAAGCCACGCACTCGTTCCCAGGCCTTTGTCTGCGCTGCAGATGTTTTTGAGATGGTGAATACGGTCGGTGATAGGCTTAAAACCCAGTGGCAAAAGCCCGCCAAAGGAATTCATATCACCCCGCCAAATAATCGCTTTGTTTCGTCGAGTCGATATACACAGCAATCGGCAAGATCACGTTCGACGCGCTTCGTCAGGGTCGATAACTTTAGTTTAGCAGTTTGCTTATCGACTATGAATTAAGGTACTCAGTCAGATCGCAGTGATTTGAGCCGTTTCTTTGTGGCGGTCTCTGCGGGGCAAAGTGAAAATGCTTTGATTGCCGCAGTACGCTGCTAGAGACGATCGAGCATCGCCACCGCCGTGCTGCCCCTCCTGACTCCTTCTACATCACTGCTGCCCTTAACAAATAAAGGACGCCCCGAAACGACGATAGCTTTGACTCCCCGCTACAATGTCTTCCCCCTCGACCAGTAGCAATCTTTGCTACTACCGCTCGCGCCTGAGACCGATGTAGCCAATATCGCCCTATCACACGTCAGACAACGCACTATTTTCTTGAAACCGGAGCGGACGTATTCCGCCGGTCGGTGGAGCATCGGGCTGGTTATAAACATGTCACTGACTAAACACTCTCAGAAAAAAAGGGTGTATTCTTACACTCTTTGTCCCATATAATACATCCGAGAATTCAGTTCGACGTACAGCGCACTGACGGCGAGCCGACGTCCCCAAGTTTTACGAAGGGCTTGATAGCCGTGTGGTACAACTGATTAAAATAGCTAATGTGCGTGTTACTAAATAAATAAAAAGACGTGTTTTGTTGTTCATACTGAAAAAGCTCTGTGTTTTCTTTCTGTGGTCGTTGATATATACCTTAGTTGTTTAATAAGTTAGATCGAACCGCTATCGAGCCCCTCGTAAAATTTGGGGTCGTCTGTTCGACTATAGTGCGTTGTACGTCGATATGAAGTTTCGGGCGCATTATATGGGACAAAGGTGTAAGATCGACACCCTCTATCTTCAGAACATAGGTATAAGTATAGCCCCTCAAAGCCGTCTCCGACCGCAGCGTTTACCGTCTGCTAAAATGTGCTCCCTTGATTTATTGCATGATGACGTCACAGAAGTGTCATGCTGTCGCCGGTCACGAAATATAGTCAGTGCCACAGTAGTGGTGGTGGATGTGGCAGACGCACTGTTCTAGCAGGCTATAATCTCTCTAGCTTGATGGTCCGTGGAAGAGTCAGCAGCCAGAATCGGGATTCAGCGGCGACCGCGACATTGGCATTCACTCGTAGTTTTGCCGGGGCTTCTACGAACAACTGCCAGCATTGCGACATAACGACAACATGACACACCGGCTTCAGTGGAATTATTTATTCTCACTTTGGGACAACGTTTGATAGGGCGCTGAACTCACCATTCGAAGACGCGTTCCAGGTACCGTAGGCACTGGTAAGACTCGAGTCCCCCAACACTTCAGCATCGAGGATATAAGACACGACATTAGCCAAGGACCTTGGAAAACCTGGACGGCAGCGCCATCTTTTGCAGCGGCGAGGACCCGAAAGCACTTGTTCGCTCGAGCGAAGTATGATTCGGCGTCTCGCCACAGCGGGGAGCCAGTCACGTGGCTTTCCTCTCATCCGTTGTCTGCCGCTACACCTTTTCCATTTCGCAACCGCTTCTCGTGGCGATCAGCGAGGCTTTGTCAGTATATAGGAGGCTATGGTCCAGCGCATCAATCATCGCGTACTGCGAGAGGCGTTCCTGACTATCCTGAAGATTCTCACTATCAGCTGGCGCAAGGCCAGAAGCGACGTAAAGCTTCTATCAACTGAAAAATCAGCAGCAAAACTCTGACCCCGAATAATCAGCAACCCCATCTCACGGAGATACACAAGCTTTAAGACCCAGCCAAAATGATCATAGCAATTACCCCCATGAAACTCAAAAAGAAGCTGGAAATGACTCCACCAGAGGAGTCATCCTCGTCAGGCAACCGGCGACTGAACGTTCTGGCAATAGACACTGATAACGCGAATGCCGCTAAATCACTCGTTGCACTCACAACCATTGGAGTAATTTTTGTTCAAGCTTAGAAACCCCCGCCACCTGAATCGGCTGCTGGGGTGATCCACGGAGAACCCGTAGACATTAACGAAGCAGAACTTCAAGTGGGCGTACGTTCAACAGTACATGTGATCTTCATTCCCCGACTACGTTCATCTGAGACCGTAAAAATTGTCATCCTCACAAGCTCTTTGATGAGGATGTGACTCTTGGATATACACGGTACGTAACGCAGTCGCACATCGAAATGTACAATTATTACCTTGGAGACCAATACCACTGCACGAAGTAGTCCTTACAAGTTTTGGTTGTCGACGGAAGATACTAAGTTTTTTGACGTTAAAAACATCGTCTGGATGAAATGACAGGCTAATCTAGGAGGCATATACATTTAGCTTAATACAAGACATCAGAAAGGGAAAAGTACAGTCATGTCTCATTAATATGGACCCCTTTAATATGGATACCCCGCTTTATGGTCACCATTTTCGGGGACAAACTGGGAAAATAAATGCATTTTTGTCTCGTCAATATGGACAACTTACAATATGGACGATTCTTGGGGAACGGAAGCGTCCATATTAATGAGACATCAGTGTAGTAACTTTCAACGAAGAGCCGTACTTTTTTTACCGCGGTTCTCGATGTAATCGCAAATATAAAAAGATACTCCTGTGGGGCTATGCCAGGAGCCGGATGTCTGTGTTTTGGCACAATGCCAAAAGATTCAATTGACCCTTCTCACAACTCCCTCAAGCAACATTTGTAGTCACCATAATTTGGGCACCAGTATTGTGGTTGGATCCCGAGTCCACGACGAACGCTGACGCCGCTGTCGTGTTCAATACGTGTTTAGCGTACGTGCCCAAACAATTGCGGACTAGGATAATTGAGACACCAACTACCAGATGACGCGCAGCTCTGAAGTGGGTCTATGGCGAAACTAGGGCCAAGACTCGGAGAGCGACTATCTAGCACCTTCGGGGGGTTTCTCCTGCTTCTTTGACCTAATTTTCATGAAAGCTCGACCCACCATTGATACTAAAGAATCTGAGTTGTAGGGAATTTAAGGCCGGAGCGAAGAGATCGAAAGTCACGCGGCTGAACCCAATGGTGCTCGGCGCAAGCCCCACCACCTCTGGCGTCCCTACGATTGGGCGTTGTGCCGGAATGCGGTCCTGTATTGACACCTGCGTGGTGCAAGTTAGGATTCCCTGGGTCCCGATCGAAAAGATCATCAGAAATTTTCAATGGTCCGTCAAACTTTCTTGATGGCCTAGGAGACCATCTTGATGACCCTCAAACTTTCTTGATAGCCCATCAGACCTTCATGACGGCCCATTACACTCTTTTGATGGACCATTGCACCTTCCTGATGGTTCAACTAGACCTTGATGGCACAACTGACCTTCTTGATGGCGCATCAGACTCCATTGATGGTGTCTGATGCATCGTCAAACATTTGAGAGACCTTCAGAACGTAGAAAAGGCTGCTTCTGCTTCTCATGACATCTTTCGGTGGTGGAAAGAACATGACATTCTTCAGGAATTTCCAGAAGTGGACGAGAGGAGGCCCTAAGGATCTCACGTTGTCGCGAATGCGTGAAGTACAATTGGTGTGGAAAGCTGACACCAGCATGGCTCGATAAAGAGTGTTCAGTTCGTAATAATCCGCCTCAACAATTGTCCTAGGATACTCGAAAGGTCACGAGGACACCTTTTTATAGACTGGTATGTTTTTGCCACCAAAGTTTTAGAGCGCAGCTCTAGGCGCCCGTTTCAGGCTTGAGCGGCGTCGTCGTCGCGTTCGCCGCCGGCGTCGCCGTCGGCGTAACCGCGCGGTGCATTATGGGTGAATTTCCCCGCTAAATTTAGCGGGAAAATTTCCCGCTAAATCTAGCGAAAAAATTTCCCACTAAATTTAGCGGAATATTTTCTTGCTAAATCTAGCGAAAAAATGTCCCCGCTAAATTTAGCGGAAAAATTTACCCGCTAACTTTAGCGGAAACATTTCCCAGCTAAATTTATCAGAAAAAATTTCCCCACTAAATTTAGCGGAAACATTTTACCGCTAAATTTAGCGGGGATTGTTTTCCGCTAAATTTAACGAAACAATTTCCATCTTAAATTTAGCGGAAAAATTTCCCCGCTTAATTTAGCGGGACATTTTCCCCTAAAAGGGAGGCGAGCAGGAGAGGAGAAGGGGCATAGCCTCCCTCCGTACCTTCCGTTCTCCTCCTGAAGAGCTGCGCTCTGATTCGGCGTTACAACGAGTGTTAAACGGCTTTCATTTTTTTTAATTGCGTTATAGTCCGTTGGCGAAACGATTCGTTGATCCGCTTTGTATGGCAAGTACTGTAAACGACTTATTTTTCGTGGGCTCAATATTTCGCGATTTAGGTCAAAGCTGGAGTTTCGGAATAATTCGCGGGCTCTAATTTTTGCGACGTGGTGGGATCTCGGTATAGATTCCAGTGTGTTTACATATTACTGGAATTGTTCGCGGGACCTATTTTTTGCGAATTGTAGGCGATTCGCGAAATTCGCGAAAATTAAGTCGTTTACAGTATATTATGTTTATGATCTTCGTGGCAGAGAATGTACCGAAAAACGCACTGTGCTTGATATGAAATTTATTTACTAGGCGGACATGTACTGTGAACTAAATATTTGCGAGAACAAACATTCACAAATTCGCGAATGCGATATTACTAAGTTTACCGTAGTCCTGGGCCGACGAGGCTTAGCGTATCGCACGCTGTGGCACGACGCCGTCATGCCTGAAATGGGCGATATGGACAGAGTACCCGCAACGGACACCGTTAAAGTTGCATGTTGTGGAGTCTCAAAAATAGCGAGCGAATTAAGCACATTTTCTCTTCCGTTTTGTTTTTGCAGTTTAATATTTCAACGTTCAATCATCTCTAAATAGAAATAAGGCAGGCCATAACCAAAATACTAACTTTGCTTTCAGGTTTCCAAGGGATTCCGAAAGGTATCCTAACGCTTCGGATGTTCCTTATTAGAAATAATATTGAACACAAAATAAAGTTTACATTTGTCTGCAATTTTAATCTTTGTCTTCAGCCGGTACACATGTGTGATTTTAAATTAATACTGATCACTAGACCATTAAACCATTAGACCATCAGACTACCAGATAATCAGCCCATCAGGGTTTCTCCTGATGGCCTTTTCTATAGTGTAGCGGTGGTTTTGCACCCTGCCCTCTAACATACCTTGATTCGCTGTCCTCAACCATACGTTTGTTTGCAAATGACTGTGTACTATACCGAAAAATTAATCATTCAGGTGACCATGTAATCTGTCAGCGATATGTGGACAACATTCATAATTGGTGTGACAAATGGTTAATGCCCCTAAACACGTCGAATCATAAATTACTTAATTTTACTCGGAAAAAAACATATTTCCTAATTTCCATATTCTCTTGCTGCTTGCCTGTTAGCGTTGCTTCTTTTTACAAATATCTAGGAGTTCATCTCACTTCTAACCTTGCATGGATCACCCAGGTTAACAACGTAATTGCTAATGCTTCTCGAACCCTCGGATACATTAAGCATAACCTCAACGCAGCACATTCTCAGCTCCGTAAAGTAGCCCAGGAAACTTACGTTCGCCTAAAACTTGATTATGCTTTACCAATCTGGAACCCCAATCTAATCTACTTAACCAAACGTATTCAACGTATCGAGTGCTTGCATAGACGATATGTTGGTGATTTCTGACCTCCATCTTTTTTTCTGCGCGGATTTTTTCTTATATTTTTCAATGCGTGTACAAATGTATAACTGATGGGGTTTTTTTTTCGGTTAGTGCAGTGTTCTGTATTTTTGTTTTTATATTCCTTGCCCCCCTCCCCTTTATGTAATGCCCATTGGGCCTTAGGGTTCAATAAATGAAATTAAATATTTTTTCCGTTGTACAGTATTGACCTCGAATTGCCAATTATGTAACGCAGATTGACTTTTCGATGTGAAATGAGCACCCACCATGTACAATTTAACAGTAACCCTGGAGTACTCCGAAAAGAGACGGACGAAGCACAAAACACAAAACTCTATTGTTTGTGCATTGTCCGCCCTTTTTTCTCGTGCTACAGGGCTACTGTTTCCTTCATAAACCAGCTCGCCTGCGCTCTCGCTTTAGTTTCGATATATTTGCTTGCCTGACTAATAAAACCGGCACGTGAAGGCAATCAAGCTGCTGTACCCTATTTACAAAGTCCAATAAGCTGTATCGTATTACGAAAACTGTAGACTAATGCAATAGAGCGCATTGTATTGGACTACAATGACCCGTATTGTATTGGACCCCTATATCCCAAATGCATAGGGTCCCAATAACCCCCATTTTATTGGAATCCAATATTTTTAATTGTATTACGGAAACTGGAATCCAATAAATGTGTTATTGTATCAGATACCAATAAAAACTGCTCTGGGATGAAATCTCACCCATCAGCAGATCCCTTGGCAGTGACAAGCGTTCGGTATGCTCTTGTGACTGTGAAGATATAAAATCTATATGCTGCTGCTGTTGAGTAATGAAGAGACGCACATTGAACTAGGGGAAGTGTGTGAAATAGATTAAAATTCTTCATGAACTACACATTCAACGAATAACGGCAAGAGAGTGTTAAGTCATTATTTTTGCCTTGTGAACTTTGCATTCAAAAAGCATCCTGCAAACTTTCTCACCTTTTAATTCGACGACAAGAAGCCCTGGCCGTCGGTGGCGCACGGAAACGGCAAAAAATACTGCTATTAGTGAGTGTGCGAGAGGTTGTAAATTTTATAGCTGTAGTCGAGGGCAGGTTAAGAACTCGGGATAGGCTACACCTCGAGTACGAGCTTCCTCCGTCTACCGATCCTTCCCCGCACGCGCCGCCAAAACCCGGCAAAAGGCAACAAACACGTGATGGAGATGAAGCGTCATCCGGATCCTCATCCTGTCACCGACTATTCTCTGTTCACACTTAAGCTGAGACTATCGTTTCAGCTTGGGTCCAGACGCAGCCGATGCTACGAGCGCGAGCGTGTGGCCCTGAACAGTGCTTGCATTGCACGAGCGCGCGTGCTTGGCAGGGACGCTGAAAGCCCGGAGCTCGCGCTTGTAGCATCGCCTGCGTCTGGACCCAAGCTGAAACGAAGTATAGAAACTCCGCTTCAGCGAGATCATTCTGCCCTTGCTCACACAGGTGTGAACGCGCAGGCACGTGCAACCAAAGGACAGTGGAAGCCAGCGAGCTCGCGCTGAAGGCGGATCTTGTAGTCTCAGCAAGGGGAACGGAGTATGGCCACCCTGCAGATCTAACTCAGCGCCGATACGTGCACCTCTCGTGGCGGCGTCGCGCGTACTCATCAGGAAACGGCATCGGCAGTCGCAGCTCGACTGCAGCGATACACCGATGGGATTTGCAAAGTCCGCATGCCTGCTTGGGCTACCACTTTAGCAGAAGCGCGGGAGCAGCGGAAGCGGCGGCGAAGCTCTACCGCGCTCCCTACGCTGACTAAAAAGTGGCCGCGCGCTGCGCTGTTCGCAGGCCAATCGGTAGCAGACGCAGGCAGCCCATCTAAATTTCCACTAGCTGCCTCTAGCCATGTATTTACAGCACACATCTCAGGTTTTGAAAGTGTCTGTCAGTGTTGCCTTCAAACATTTCACTCTTATCAAACAAGAATTGTAATTATCTAATCATAAATATTAGCACAAACTGCATGGCCAGAGTACAGCCGCGCAGGGAACAAAATGTTCACGCCAAGTCGTTCATTCCCCTTTCCTTCGCTAGCTGTTGCGGCCCCCTTGTCTCCGTCGACCGAAATGACTATCCCTTGAGTGTCGTCCATGCTTGAGCCTGCACTGAAACCAAAATTACTTCATTACATATAATTGTCATTAAGCACCAAAGTTCGCTTGTTAGCTTCTACTTTGTACCCACCGATAAGCATGTGTCGGTAATATGAATGCCACCGTTAATCAGAAAAATCCTCCAGAATGGTAGTATAAAGTAATAAATCAAGGTCAAATTTAAAAAAAAGCGTTCCTGCAAAAGACATTGTTTACATCCTCTCCAGTGGCAAGGGAAATGTCCTGCCTTTACTCATATGCCCAAGGGGAACAGATGATCTACGAATGTCCTTAAACAGCCACTCAGATGACGCCTGTTTTCAGCTAAAGCCGTGTCCCTGAATTACGAGGAATATTATTTTTTTTTCGATATAGTTTGTAGTCTTATAAATATCACGGCTCAAAGTTTGGTTCGGGCGTCAACAGCAAAACCGAAACTATCTCCTAGAGGGATGGCAACACTGAACATCAGCCTTACGGCTACGGCGTGACTTCGCAAGAGTGCTGGCCCAGTGTTCCTTGACGTAAAACGCTAACCGGCTTGCCGCCCGTTAAAGAGCAGCTGGTCGCATCTTTAAAATTGGTTCTAGAGAAGTACGCGGCTTCGCTTTGACGTAATATTTCGGCTGTGTTCATATTTCAGTGTGACTAAAGCGATACCAGCAATTTTCTTTGTTTTCGTTTTTTATCGGAGTTGCCCTTTGAGGCTTGCACTCTCCGCCTACAACGAATGGCATCCAACATACATCAGACAGGAGTTCATATCTGGGTGTGCTCTGTGACTCAGGTGCCTCACTCACCTTCTTAACATTTGGATCTGTGAACCATCTTCAGAAAGCTTGTGTTCATATCAAAAGAAAACAAATAATGTATTTACTCAAACGGTAAATAAAAAATAAACTAATTTTGGGATTATTTTGGCGGGAAAGGTTGCATTCAAATCATCCTATTAAAACCGGTATAATTAAAATCACAATTTAGGTCATCTTGATCTGTATTCTTCACCCTGGCTGTAGTCCTCGCACCGCTTTTTGTCTGCCCATTTTGCGAAGTGTCACCATATTTTATTCTGGCGTAGCCGGGATAGAGGAAATACGACTGTATTTAATTTTCCGTTCGAATAAGGTAGGCATTCGAACCACTCCTTCTTAAACAAATGATGAAATATGGGGATTTGGCAATGCGGTGTTGCTATACTGCATAAACTGTAATTCCCTAAACAAACATTCAGCAACTACTCAAACCTAGTTATATGTACCCAATTATTTTGTTTTGTTTTAAATTAGCGTTTTATTGAAATTATTTATTTTATTTTCGTCTGGCAACGCCTGACGTGTTACAAAACTTTTTTTTAAATATATTTTAAAACCATATTTTCATAATGAAGTGCAGAATGACCGCATGCGCATAAGGCATCCCAGCACACTTCAGTTGAGTGATCGGATCGCCTTTGAGTGAATGCTCAATTCTTAGATTCGTATGTGAGCTTTTCTCTGCATCTGGCAAACATTTGGTAAACTTTGCTCCGTATCGGACAGTTTTGCGGTGAGCTCCCCTCGTGGAAGCTTTTCTCCGTCGAGCTTTCCTCCGGTTAGCTTTTCTCTCCCGCCCACATTACGCGTATTAAAATTTCACAAAACATCTTACCTGAGCAAGGAGTAATAAAATTAAGAGCGTGAAATTGCTACCTACCGTCTGCCGTTTTCTAACGAAGGGCGTCTTAGCAGCTACCGAGATGCATACTCCATTAAAGCGAATCTCATGCCACCTGCGCCATACAACATAACAATCACTCATGGCTCCAAAACGTCGTCAAAGTCAAACCGAAATAAGATGCTCCGGGCGAAAGCGTAAGAACACGCTCGAACAGAAAGTATACTAGGACGCGATCTAGGCATCATAGTACTAGAAAACTCATAGGCAGTAGTGCTAACTGCTCTGTACGCTTTATATCTTCCACTTGGCTTGCGAGTTGTGCCTTGAGAGTTGACGTTCTTTATGAAGCCCGCCGAAGAGCACGAAAATAACTTCCACACGGCGCCAAAGGACGCTTCTAACGACGGAGAACCAGAAGAACCGTTTTTGAGCGCGAGTCAAGAGCAGAGCACGGTCACGTGGTCATACTGTTTAGAGAACTGATGCATGGCTCGTGACCCTGTCGTGTGGTGACGCCAGTGACTACAGGCAGAGCTTCTCCGCCTGGAAAGCTGCAAACGTCCGCAGCTTCTCCAGTTTTATTTTCTTGTGTCATTTTGTGTCTTCTTTCCCGCGGCATTGAGTGTGTTTACGGAAGGTTTTTGGAGTGGATGTGCTGAGTTGACGCAGTTCTGCTAGTTCTGCTTTCGAGGTCATGGCAGTTCGTCTGCGATGTTTATTTTGTCGAAGGGTGACACCATCTCGCGCCCCGTCGCGAATAGACCTATTGCTATATTACCCAAGCATCAAGGAGAATGCGAGGATTGGTTTCCGCACCACAAGAAAATTTTGTTGGTGGTGCAACTGCATGAGTCATAGTTGCTCGCATTTTTCCTCTAAGTTATTGAAATTAAACATGTCTAAGGCGGAAGCCTTAACCTTTTCAACTTATCGGAGGTAGCATGCCTGACTCCTTTCCATTTCCTACATCTTAAGTAATGCAGTATAACGTTTGGTGACACTCCTAAGAATAAGCTTTTATTAGGCCGACTGAATTTAAAAAATGTATTAAACAATATTTTTGAAAAAGTCGAACTATTTATTTACAATATTTGACGCAGTTTAGCAAGGTGTTTACCTTGACGTGACCGCACTTTTAGATTTAGTAATTACAGAAAAGTTGATCATACAAAATCATTATTGACACCATAATTATCCAAACGCCAAATGTTATGAATTTTTATATTAAACGAAAATAGCTGTTTATGTGCGAAGCGTGTAGTTTTTGAGCAAACGATTTAGTCGGTGTTTCATGACGCCAGCCTGTATGATATAACCATGAACCTGTAGATCCTGGCAAGTGGACAGCCTCGGCTCCCCTTCCTGGTGGCGTCGAAATTTACTGGTTTTTGTTCCAACTCTGCAAACTGCCACCAAAACTCTGTTCATATGACGTAAGACTGCTTTTTACTGTCCAGCAACTAAACATAAGCATGGCCGCCGAGAGCAAAATGCGGTTATCTAATTGGGCCGTTTGTTTTCCGCTTTATTTTGTTCTCCGCAGAGCTCACGAATAAACGTTTTGTTAGCGGCCATGTTTGTGGCCGACGACTCAACATTTGCATAGACTCTAACATCCAGCAAGCTACTTTCTGAAAAAACAGCTGTTTGCTAAATTTTACAACGTAATTAGGATAAAAGACATGTTCTCTCCCCTATTAACTTATGTATGAAATGCCTGAAAATTCTTAATCGCAGCCGCATCATGCCTTGATGACAGAGGCAAATGCAAGCGCTTCGGACGTGCCGCGGACTGCCCGTCTTGTGGAACGAAGCTCCGGCGAGACTGCAGCACACTTGGCTCGGAGAGCCGCACCTGCAACTGCGGCGGGTCCTAGTTCACCAAGTACGCATGTGTCAACTGAAGGCAACGGCCATGCTTCCACCAATATTTCAGCGAGTGACACAAGTTTTTCAAATACTTTTCTATTTTATTGTTTGAATGTGGTATTTATTACAACAAAGCACAACCTGTATATTCAGCTCTGCATCTAATTTAAACAAATAAATGGATTGTTTACCTGCAGACCAACTGTTCTTTTAAATGTTTAGAAACCATGGGCCTTTCGCCTTGAAACAATTCCTGCATATTTGCTTTCCACTGAGAGCACTCTGGAAGTGAAACGCTAAAGAATATACAAATTGAGCTTGGTAATAATATTCCAATATATGTTGCGACTCAAAAATAAAGTTGTGACGTGACTATGTGCATGACGTCTTACAAGAAGACGTCAGGCTCAGATGCCACGTCACAGCTTCATTTTTACGGTGAAAGTTTACTGTACCTCTCATCTGCCTGGCTCTCTTCGTGCATCACAGTCCTGGACCCTCCGGATACTCTGCGAGGGAGTGGACGACGGCACATTTTATAGCCAGCAGAAAACGGGCCACATAGAAAACAGGCCAGCTAGAAAACAGGTCAGCTAGAAAACGGGCCACCTAGTACACAGGCCACCTAGAAAACGGGCCAGCTAAAAAACGGGCCGGCAAGATCCAACTTGTCACGGCAAATTTTGGGGCCATCTAAAAAGGGACGGCAAGCGGGCTGGCAATTTTAGGTGGCCCCGAAACTTGCCGTAACAAGTTGGATCTCATTTGTCACGGCTATAGGTGGCTCCTAGGTGGCCCCCAGATTAAGAGTGTACGGACATTGCGGTGACTCGTGCTTGCAGTACTGTCTTTTGTACGATGTTTGAGCAGCACTCTAAAAAAAAATCCGTGCTTCTACTTTCCCGCACAACACTGGGAGAGCCAATCACCGCAACTTACGGAGGCAGCTCAGCCAATGACGATGCCGATACATATGTTTAGACCCAAAAACGCAGTCTGAGTTGTGACATTAAGCAATGCAAGCGTGACGTTTTGGATTGCGAAACGTCACGCTTGCATTGCTTGATGTCCCAACTCAGACTGCAGTTTTTGTCTAAACATATGTTTCGGCATCGTCATTCGCTGAGCTGCCTCTATAAGTTGTGGTGATTGGTTCTCCCAGTGCTGTGCTGCGAAAGTAGACGCGCAGGCTTCTTTTAGAGTGAGTGTGACCCCGGCTTTATGTTAAACGAAGTACTCACCGATTACAACTAAGCAGCCGGTATTTTCTTTCTATCAACCTCACTAGAGCCGGTTTTCTCAGGTTATTTTTGATCTCTCGAACCTACTCATAGATGCAAAGCACAAATTATATTATTATCGTATTTGAAGAATCGAATCAGTTAATGCAAAAGTTTCAGAATGACGATTGAAGTTATGCACAAACCTGAGCGGCCCAGCTCCCTCTTCGAGTAAAGCACGTAAACAGCTTCTTTCGAAATCAACAATTCTTTTTTTGGTAGGATGCCTGCGTGCGCTTTCATACTGCCACTTGTCTTTCTTTTTTTTTTTTTGTGGGGGGGGGGGGAGTTTAGAAGAGGAAGTCGAATTACTAAAAACGAAAAGCTAAAACGTGATTCTTTGTCGTCGCGTGGGAGGATCGCTGTAAATTGCGAGATAACCGAAATATAAGCCATGACCTGTCTTCTCACATTCCACCCCTTCTTGCGTAAGCGTGTTTTGCAGCGCTGCAGCAAACAACTGTGTTTCAACACTGTCGTCTCGAACGCCTCTTCAAATATTTTTTACAGACGACAGGCATTGCTCGATTATCTTTTTTTATCTTCGTGTGACAACAGAAGGGCCATTTCGCAGCTTAAAAAAAAAAGGGAATAGCACTTTTTTATATTCTTACTTTAGTTTTTATCTTTTTGATTATTTGTGTTTTTAGTTTTGAGAGAGGAAACAAAAAAGAAAGTCGTCGTCTCAATTTTGTTTTTCTGCTGACTACATTTTTTTAAAAGGAACAAAGAGAAACAAGAAACGGGGAATGTTTCGAAGAATAAATAAACACATTAGGTTAATGAATTAAATTATTTTTATTTATTGTATTCTATTCGCTAACCTTTATTTAGTGTGGCTAGTAACGCGCTTTGTCTTTATGTGCGAGCCCCAACCAATGAGCGCAAGGAGGGTTCGTTAGTGGCGAACTTCAAGACGACTTCGTATATCAACTGCAGTCTTGTACGCGCTACTGAAAAAAGTATATCGATTACAATTACAGTTACTTTATTTAAAAGTGTAACTTATTACAGTAATCATTATTGCAGCAGAAAAGTAATTGAAAAATAGCTGTAAGTAATTTATTAATTTTCATGTTACATTTCTTTACTTTTTATAACGAAATGAAAAAATGCAAATATATCTTCAAAGTGATTACATTTTGTTTCTTTTTGTCATTGACGCCTTGTTAAACTTAGAGAGCCAAAACGTCGCCGAGAGCGTTGACATTCAAATCCTCCTGGTATCATGGTATATTTTCCTAGATGCTAATGGGTCAAAAAAGTATCCAACATAGGTGCCAGAGATACGAGTGACGCTCGGGCAGAAAGAGCGATTTTTTTTACGTAAACGAACTCAACTCAATAACTTTAGCTCTTTCCAAAACACATAATTGTTCACCTCTAATTGATTAAAAAAATATTCAATGAAAAATAGCGAACGTTACTTTAGAAAAAAGTAACTGAAGCGTTAAAAAGTTACAAAAAATTTAATTGATTACAAGTAATCGGTTACTTAACTCGTTGCGTACTAGTCTGATCATCTGTCACCACCAAGGTCTGTCCGGTGATAATATAGTAGACGTGGTTTGCGAGCAGAGTATAAACTAGAACTGCACGCCCTTAAAAGGATAACAGTTGCACCACTGAGCCTGGTTTTACGTTTGAACAACGCATCTTAAACCTTGTCATACTTATATGTTTGCTTTGGCAATCTTAGAAGCCCCAGCGCCTGCTCTCGGTGCCGTAAGGCGAAACACGTAGGGCATATTCGATTTACCTTTGCTAACAAAAAAGAAAAAAAAACACACAAAAAAAACGCCGAGCTTGCAGGGTTTTGTAATCTTTTTTAGCAATATTTTGGGTATGAAGTTCAAGTGTGCTTTGGCTGTAAGCTGTCGGAGTTTGCAAGCAAATTGAATGCAAAATTTCGACCTGGGAGACAAGTCAATAACACGTGTAATCTGCGTGTACTTTTGAACTATTTTCTTCTTGTGTGTTTTGGAAATCCTTGATTCTTTTGTGCTTTTGAAATTCTTGGTGCTTGCGGCAGAATTGTGACAATATCGTCGATTTTCGCATGATGATCAGGCTTTCTTCTAAACTACACATTAAAGGGGTTCGCTTATGCCGCAGTCGAAGGTCGCTAAACTGGTCAAACACGAAGTTGGGGCCGAAGTTCTCGGTACTGTACTGCGTTGGGTTATCGCGACGACGTTGCCGCGCAGGACGAGATGTCAATCATCCAAACACTCTCGATGCTCACATTCCAGAGAGATTATAAAATACAAAGTCGTAGCGAGTTTCATCAGAGCGCGCGCGAGCAACACCGCGAGGCCAGCCGATTAAAGGGGCAATGCAACATTTTTTGTACTTTGCGCAAGTACCGCTCGAATAGGTCTGACGTTAATGACCTGAAGTACACGCATCCGTTTTCACCCGCCGTGGTGTCCAGAAAAAATAAGAAAATAGCGTTCGCCCCTCAACTCGCAGCCGGATAGCGGCCACGTGATCTGGAGCCGATTATATGCCGCCAATGTTGATCATAGCCACGCGCTGCTTAACAGCAAAGAAACACAGGACACGCGCTGAGTTCCAGACATTGTTATGGCTCAGCTGTCAGTCGATGCAGCGATTGGGCTGCGGGCTACTGCGGGTCGCTAACGTACCATCTGACTAGTCGGTGATCCAGACGATCGCACGCCGGTACGATGCTCATGAACCACATTCAAATATCGGGCATGTGGGTGGGGACTGCGATCCCCACTTTACGATCCTCGAGTTCTGCAAAGCGCGAGCTTGAATCGCAAATGGTCGCACATGTCTTTTTAAATTACACCAGCAAAGGAGTTGTGCAGCAGCGGCGTTGCGTGCGAGAACGTCGGCTCACCGACTCCCGCCTAGCGAGCTCGTGCACCGTTGAGCGCGTCACGAGCACACACCGTGGCGACCGCTCCATTGAACAGCTGCGCTGATGAGCTGCCGCGCCCGTGAGTCCCTACATCCCTATAGCCGCGTTAGACTGAGTGCTCTTTAGGGTGTACCTAGTAGGGACGTGAATACTCTGAACTTTCTCGTCGCATTACCGTAATTTGTGGAAGTTATCTGCAACGACAAAGTGATGTTTCACAACATTTGAAAAAAAAAGTTATTTGAGGTAAAAATCTTCGCTTCCGAATCGAGGCGAAAATTGAATAAAAAGCGGTACGACCAACACAAGTATGGGTCAGGAAGTGCCGTAGAAAATGTTCTGGAGAGAGGGAGGGGGGAGGTGATGATAGTGAGGAGGAGAGATATCCTCTAGTAGGGTACGTTGTTGGGCCAGTTGGTTCATCTTAGTAAAACGTATCAAATAGCGAAAAAACGGCAGGGACAGAAGTAGCGCCTGTCCTGTTTACTTCTTTTCCTTGTCTTTTTTTGTCACTATTTTATATGTTTTACATAGAGATATTCCTTTCCCCAATTTTTTTAATATCATACCCTTCAGAAGTGTCTGGGCTCTATATTGGAGGATACGGTCTGGGTCGGAGGTGATCCCTTTGCCCTCTTTCGATTCCCGTTTTTACAACAAACGGGGACGCCCGCCCCACCGTCCCCGTTTTTTACGCCCCTGCTTAGAGGCGTTCCAAATGAGTGACGACGAGGAACAACGTAGCGTGCAGTTTTCGAAATATGGGTTTATATCTTTTGTGTGTCTCTACATCTCGATGCCGTGTTAGAGTCAACGCTGTCTAGATTGTCCCTAGGCGGGCTGTGAATACCCTGAACCTTCTTTTTGTAAGGTCGTCGTTTGTGGAAGTTATTGGTGACGACAAAGTGACCTTTCACAGCTTTGGAACGGAGTTATAAAGAACAAAATCTTCGCTTCGGAATCGAGGCGAAGATTGAAAGTTTGTGATATGGTGAAGCCGCGCGCTGTGTGCGAGGCTTTAGAGCTCATCTTCCGCCACCACTCAACAGCGCTACCGGAGTCAGCCAGAGGAGGTGGTGGTAGTGACGTCGGTAGTCTTTGAGAGATGAGGGGCAGAAGGGAGACGGCGAGGAAAACAGGGGTGAGGGAAATAAAAAAAGGGAACGACTAACACACACACACTCACATACGCACACACACACACGCGCGCTCACACACACACGCACACACACAAATAAGGGGTCAGCAAGTACCATAGAAAATGTTCGGGAGAGAGAGAGAGGGGGGTAATGGTAATGAATAAGTAAAATATCCTTTACCTTTGATTTTTTATTATACCTTTCTGAAAGGTCTGGGCATTATATAGGAGGATATATGGTCTGGAGCTGGGGCGATCACCTCTCTCCCTCACCCCTTTACGCCCCTTGCCTCCTCTTTCGACTCCACTGGGGGCGGGGGAGGGGAGTGAATCGATCCCTTCCCCGTCCCCTTGTTTCGATGCCCCTAATTAAAGGCGTTAGAACTGAGCAACGACGCGGAAGAGCACAGCGCGCAATTTTTGAAGTAATGGCTGTAGAGGTTTTGGAATTAAGCTGTTCGCGTTCCATCGACTCGACGAGCGGCCATAACAGACATTCAAGCGAGAGGCTCGTGCTAGCGAACCTAGTATGCAGGCGCGTTCAGTGACGTCCTGTTATAGTTCCCACCCTTGATGTCAGGGTCAGGATTATCAGTTCTGAACTGCAAATTCAATGGTGCGTGTTCGATTCGGCGGTGACAAGTTTGGGTACGATGGATTGCGTACGATAAAAGCTTACATTCAGGGCGTTCTTAAACATCACCGTCAATGTTGAAAACCTGACAATATCCTTGGTTCCTTTGATAGAAGCAGAATTAATCCCAGTTGGGCTAATCTTGTCATGCCGACCACACCTACGCTTCTGCTTGCCTACGTAGCCAATAGTCACTAAGAAATAAGCAGTACAATTATTTTATCCCGCCTATGTGTGGGACAACTGCCCGGAGGCGAAATCCGCCTGGAAGCCGAAAACCCTGTTCGGCTGGTTCTGACCTAGCCACGTCGGGCTACACTTTGATTAAAAGGCCCAGTGAAGTAAAAGTAACGCCAGGGGCGTTTTTGAGTAAATTCTGCTTTGTGGGGAAAATAATAACGATATCAGACTGTTAACTACGACGGTCTTGATCTAAGAATGCGATTACCGCACTTCTCCGCAGTGCTTTTCAGAGACCATCAAACATGTTGGTCGCAGCTGATAATCGTTTTCGTGACGTTACACGTATGATCCACGGTCGTCTCCGCGTGCTTTATTGTGCAGCTCTAGTTCGGCGTCTGAAGAGCGGTAGGGTTTTTCGCCCCTTCAATCAAAAACGTAACGAAGATCGGATCTGTATATTTCGGAGAAAACTCCGCGGCGTTCTTTCGGTCACTCCTCCCGCTATTTCAGAACGCAAATAATGTTTGTGTTCGACGAGTTTAGCGACCCAAGTTGAGCGTGAAAATGCAAGAACCGACACCAGCCTAGGTTATCGCAATGCCCTTCTGTTTAAAGTGATGTCATCGTTTGTTGTACTCGATGCCGACAGCAAGTGCTCAGAAGAGAAATGCGAAAAAAATCGCGGAAAACAAAATGTCGCCGTAGCAATGTTCGCGCTACGAGCGCGTGCAAAGAATACGCCCTTCACGCGCTTCCGAACAAAAAAAAAAAAAAAAAGATAAGCGTTTGGAACAAAATATCCAGATGTCATCATCCTAAGCAAAACGGACATGAAGGCATCCTACAACAACCAACCTCAAGCACGTGCAGCACACTCGGGAGGGTACCTTTTGATAGGGTTTCATACACTCGTGCTTACTTCACAAGCACCCAGAGAGTACAAGCCTGTCAAGATTAGTTGTGGTGAGGCAATGTCGGTTGCTGCTTTTTGTCCGCTCAACTGGGACTACGGTCGTTGACATGTTAAGAACCCAGTGGCAAAAGCCCCACAAATTGATTTATATTACTGCGCCAATCAATCACTGTGTTTCGTCGAGCTTATGGATCTAGCAACCGCCAAGACTATGGTCGGCACGCTTCGTCAGCAGCGATGGCTTCTCTTCGGTTCTTTGCTGCTCGACCTGACTGAAGTTACTTTGCCACACCACAGTGGTATGTTTCGTTTGCGATGATCTCTGTGGGGCTAAGTAAAACTGGTTTTGTCGCCGCGGTACGCTGCGTGAGACGGTCCAGCATCGCCACCGAGGTGCTGCCTCATCGGGCTCCATCTGCTTCTCGGCTGCCTTTAATGAATAAAGTATGCCCGGAATGTAGCCTTCAAAGCAGTGCCAATTCATCTGTAAAACGTGGAGTCCTTGCTAATTTTTGCCGTTGCAATCGGCTCAACGGTAATTCAAGTAAGCAATGGTTGTCTCGTGCTTCCGCGGCCACACATGTAGGCGTCATCTTTCTAAGTCACAGTGGTCTCCAGCTGTAACCCCTAACGACTCAAAGTAGACAATCTTACCGTTTTGATCTCAATAGCCTTGCATCTTCTCGCGACAATTTCTTCCCGCTCAATCAGCATCAGGGTTGGCTACTTCCTCTCGCGTCTGAAACCGATGTACCCAAGATGGCCATGTTACACATCCGACAAGACCCTACTTTCTTGAAACCGGAGCGGACGCATTCCGCCCGACGGTGGAGTATCTGGTTGATTTTGAACCTGTCACTGACTAGGGCATCAGTATGGTGCCTAGGAAACGTCACCAAGTCTTGTATTTACCGCGTCTCTATGACGTCACAGAAGTGTCATGTGGTGGCATGTCGCGTCCCTGGCGATGTCAGAGTAAGCAACTTTGGCCCTAGCGTCGAATAGTTTTGTTTTTTGCTGCCTTGCTTAAAAATATTGCTGGGACTTCGGAGTTAATTTTTTTGCGGTCTGATTCTTCACTTCTTTTATATTTTATAAATAATCTACTCTTTTTTGTTAAGAAGATATCGCATTTTTTTGTCATCCACAGTATTTCGCTTGTGCGCCTTTCCTGCTCCACCTTAGAATGAATATATTTAGCGATAAACAAAGAAGTGAATTCCTACGTGGATCTCATAATTCTTCAATATTAAGCAATGTGCATGCACATTCAAACTTCGGCAGATAAACTAGAAGATCAAACGAAATGCTGTAATAATCTCCAAAAAAATACAAAAAACAATATTTTGGGGACAGGGCTTCTCAATGACAATGTGTTGGCGTGTGACGTATGCCACGACAACTGCGTGGTCACTGATACCCGGAATCGTAATGATCGATGAGATGGCAACTGGTGTATGGTTTATAAGAAACATATCTAATATAGATTCACCTTATTATTTATACCATGTTGGAAGCGACGCAAATTGTTGTAACTCGTGTTTGTTTACAAGTTCGTCTAAGGTTTTATACCGTGACGACGCATCCTGCAGGAGCAGTAAATATTTAACTAATGTGTTATTTAAGATAACACATTAGAAAGACCCAAAGGAGATCCAAAGAACTACATACCTGACGGCCTATAAAATGAGCTTAAAGTTAAGAACTTATGAATTTGAAGTTTCATCTTGAATCATACAAATTCGCGCACGCGGTTTCTGAATTCAAGAGCCGTGCTTTCTAGGTTTTCCTGACAAGTAAAACACGCCCCGCCCCCTCGAGTTTTTATCTGTGCGGTAGAAGTCGTGTTAGGTGGACACATTTCAGAGTTGTTTATGTAATCATCAAGCAAGAATTCAGTAACGAAAACAACATCAGCATCTGTTGTAGAAAGGAGAGAAGCAAGGTCGTCCTTTTTATATTTGACACTCCTACAGTTCCGTGTAACACAAAGAAGTTCCAAAACGTTTGGCTTTCTGGTTTCGCTTTCTTTTCGTTGCTGTTTAGCATTCTCGCACACTGTGTTATCGTCGGGATTGTACTGGTCTGTTTTACAGCGGATAACTAACCTGTTGTAAGGTAGTTTAAATTGCTCGTTTTGCTCATTGGCGTAGTCTAGAAGTTTACGTTGGGCGTCCTGTATTTTAGATGAAATACCTTGACCAATAGAGAAACCACTTCCCTTTAGATTGTAGGCCGCGGACAGAACATTTGTTTTATTTTTAAGCGACAAAAACTTTGATATAAAAAAGGCGTTCATTCTCTTCCGTAAAGCGGCCAAGCCTGTGTGCGCTTTCAATGATGCTGGGCTCACTGATCTCTATTATAGGGGGCTGGATGGCGCATAGCCGCTCTCCGAGCGAGGGCATAGTGAAGCCACCGGAAGTTCGATGCTTGTCCCGGAAGCCGGCCGTCTGCTGGGCTTCCTAGTGCACCGAGTCAATGTTTTTGGTCCGTACTTTCCGGTGTCTTTGAGTGGGTTTTAATAATCATGACTCTGAATTAAATCCCGAAAATTAGGCATTTTAGCTTGGGATATATCCACACTTGATCAACTATACTCTTTCTCCGAAGTTGTGTCCAGTAAAGGCACAGGTATAGGCGCGGGCACATGGCTTTCAGATGTGCTTTTGTTTCGCGAGTGCTCGTGAAAGGAAAGCAAATCTGAAAGCCGCGCGTTCGCGCCTGTGCATTTGCGCACCTGCTGCACGCAACTTATGAGATGTAGTTAGAATCACAAATTGTTAACATTGAATGGCTTCCCATGATACTTCTCGGGTCTGCATGCGCTCTTGCTACGCAACAAGCAGGCTCTCTTGAGGTGAAAAACGAAAATCCAGAGTCTTCGACACTTTTCGAACAAGCACTCGGAAGGGTTACCAAGCCTGCCAAGCGCTCACTTTCGGGACAAGCCGCTTACTCTCCGGCGGCTTCATACCTGTTTGCTGAATGCGCCATCCAGCTCCCTATATTAAATATCAAGTGGGCTCAAGCATAATGCTCTAACTTCGCAGATTAAAATATGACCCCTTGGCCTCTGATTCCGTTTAAGTGTCACTTGCTACGTCATGGCCAAACCATAAATGATAAGGTTGTTTCGGCGAGATAGACTCTCAAGTTCGTTCTGCCGAGTGGCGGCTATTCAGAGTTGCATGTCAAGTGCGAGATTTGCCTTTTTTGGTTCAGCAATCTTTTCTTTCAAGGATATGAGCAATGATATCTCGTTGTCCATACAAGTTAGTCGTTACGAGAGACCTTCCAATACACCTTCGAGTGTCTTCTGCATTTCCCTTGTGGCTTTCAATTTATGCAACATTAATTTTTGTCTCTCGTTCATAGTAGAAATTCAGTGCATTGCCTTGACTAGCTGTCTTCCCTGTGCAGAAGTGAGCGGGCCTGGGTTCGATTTCTACATCTCCTGCCATCAAAAGTAGAGGTTTCATTACCCTATAGTGACATATAGACTGTATCCAGAATAACACTCAACAAGAACAAAGGTATGCTCCATACAAAGAATTGGGTCTCAATGCTGACGAATCAGAGAATGTAGGCTGTGGCCTACAAGATTATAATGTTATGAAAAAGCGTCCTGCAGAAAAAAATATAGTGAGCGTCCAGCCGGCATGTCGGCACCGAAACCCGAGGGTGGATGGTGAAGCAGCTGCTGATATACAGTTTCATCACATGACGCGGAACTCTCTTGCCTCTTGCCTACTGTAGTCGCGGTTGGAAACCAGACACAGCTTCGAATAATCCAATGACGGAACGTTGAAAAACAGTACAGGAGGGCTGGGCATTTGCCGTCGCTAGCGGAAGCATCTTCAGAGTGACTGTTGACGTGTAAATGGCGCGCCGTGCTAGCGGCAGAAACTATCACGAGCCCCACATACCTGCAGAAACTAAGGAAAGTGAGCGTCCCTACCGCCGAAGCATGTCGGCACAAATAAGCAGGAACAACGTCACTTGAAAGATAAGTATATAGAGTTTTTTTAGACTTATCCTGCACGAGAACACCGGCGTTGGGCATTGTATAAAAATAATGTTGACGAACACTGAGCAACTTCAACTCGTCGCGGCCTTGTCTTCTAGGGGCTATTTGTTTTATCCCCTTCTTAAGGAAGCTAATAAAGCAGCCACTAGTCCAGACGGGACCCTTGTCGTCTTCCCCATTGCTCGCTTCGACAACGACAGCAGTCCGGTGTCTCGGCAAGCTCCCGACGCCCTCCTGTAAACAGCTGACATTCCATCTTGTGACAATTAGGTCCGGTCAGGGCGATCCCCTGCGGGCCAATCTCCGTAACTATATTACGTGATCGCATTGTGCAGGAGAAAAACTTTCGGCGATGTCTTTGGGGACACGAACCAGCTTGTGTCAATCCCATCTATGAGACAAGGCTTCCGCATTCCACGCACTCAAACAATATTGCTATAATGTGTAGTGTAGTGTATCCAGTCAGCGCCGCTTTGTTCGCGTCAATATTGTCGCCAGCATCGTCGTGAAGCATCCCGGAACGAGCGAGATGATGGTACGCGGCGTCAACAAAACGGACGCGTCTGCCCTTTGTGGAGACTCCCGTCGAGCTTGGGCGTGTTTTCCGCTGCTTGGCCGCTTTTGTTTTGCGAGCAGTGAACCAATCAAGGAAGTGACCGAGCAGGCGAACCCGAGGGATTTTCGTGACGTTTCATTTTTGGTAAATACTGATAAAGAGAAGAAGAAAATCTTGACCACAACTACACAGCAGGAGGAATAGGGCTGTTGTCACTTCAAAAGCTTTCACTTGATAGAAACATGACTATCCCCGTTTATTTTGCTACCACTGTAAACATTTTCTTACTCCTGCCCCAGTCTCGGGCTAACATCATCATGATCCCGAGATATGGTGGCTGGGAGGGTAGGTGTACTGAGCGCTCTGCGGTCTTGGGTAACTCCGCCTGCTGCTGCTTCATAATGACCAAAGTTGCGCTGTGGTTAGGGTCCCGGTTAATTTCTGGTCAATGTGATATGGACGTGAAGCGTCTCCTCGGTATTTGGTGTGTACTGTGGTGTTGAAAGTAAACATCTTCGACAGTAATCGGTCTGGTCTGGGGAAACAATACGAAACAAAGAAATTTCAAACCAAAAGCTCAGAAACAATCGGTTCCCAACGTTTGGGGGTCGAGTTGCTTACTTCTTCAGGGGGTTCAGGGCCTGAGTCACGTAAACATAACATCAACTCGGTAGAAGATGAAGAAGAGGTTGAAGCTCTTGCTGTCCCGTTCCATATACTCACCCCCTGAAGAAGGAGCCAAGTCGACCCCGAAACGTTGGGAACCGATTGTTTCTGAGCTTTTGGTTCGAGATTTCTTTTGTTTCGTACTGAAGTGTTGTGTGCAAGCGCGCGGGACATAAGAGCGTCTCGTACGCCGCGTGCTTATGCACGACGCACTTCCCACGCTGAGCCTCCGAGAGTGGGACCACACTCGTTATCATGCCTTTTCGTTTTGTGACGGTAATGTCGCATCGCGCTAAGCCTGAGTTATCTCTCGCGCAGTATACATATATCAGTACTTGCCGGGCTACAATGAACCTGTATCGATATTAACTGCTGGGCTAGTTGGTAAAGCAATATGGAGGACAAGAGCGCAAAAGACACGGACAAGTAGAAGAACAGGGCAGGAGAGGACAAAGCGCTACTATCAACTGGCGTTTTTAATGTGAAAGAGGAAAACAAACCTGGAGATTTTTTTAGTAATGAAAAAAGGAAGAGCAAGGCTTCTGTTAAAGCAAAGACCCTCTCTACAAAACAACAAATCAAGCGTTAGTTTCTGAACTTTATATCTCCATGCGACAGCGATAGGCAATGGGCAGCACATTGTATTTCAATGGATACCGGGACACTGCGGCTTCTCTGGAAATGAACCAGCAGATGCTGCTGCCACACGCGGACACGATATGTAGTTTGGTGAAGATATACCTTTTACAAAAGCAGACTGTCGCCGACTTGTTAATACACTAGGTAAGGATCACTTTCTTCGGACTTGGACATCGCCTGAAAATCATCATGCTTACTCCCACCACATTGACCCCTGTTTACGAAACTTCCTTCCGAAAGGCCTTCCAAGGAAACTAGAAACGCTATCTCATCGGCTGAGAATCAACGCGGCCTACACAAATGGCCGCAAGTTCAAATTTTGAATTATATCTAGCCCCAACTGCAGTGCACATGGAAAACCTGAAGATGTTAAACATATCATCTCCGAATGCCCGCTCTACAACACAGAGCGTGCAAATCTTCTCATGTCCCTACCAGGTACTCAGACCGCCAACCTAAACATATCTCAAATACTAGGCTCCCTGGCTGTCGCCAGGCGAACAACGCAAGGCTGTGAAAATGTTTTCTATATTTTTGGAGAGTACAGGCTTGGTGGAGAGGCTTTAGTGTTAAATATATGTTTTAAATATGTTCTTTATTTAATTGAAAAGATACCAACCAATGCAAGACTACCATTCTCCGTCCGAACTTTCTTTG
>JAZHYW010047439.1:0-30709 GCA_037355805.1 Ixodes ricinus | reverse complement strand
ACAGTAGTTCCAGTCCGGCCAGCAAGGTGCTGGCGCTTCGTCCCCATGCCAAGGCAACTGCTCTATGAAGTCGGTGCATCTGTGTGTGTGTGTGTGTGTATGTGCAGACAGTCGGTGTCATTGTAGCAGTCTCTTGGATATCCTTGTGGTACTACAGCGTAAATGCCGACATGCAGCACAGGTATTGTGTCCTCAATGTCACAAAATCGACAGCATCTAAGGTGCATGTGTATAAAAAATTTTCTAAAGACTGATATTTGCAGAATTTATGGATACTGGGAGGCTCGTTCTGCAGTTTTCAAAGGTGACCAATTTCTTATTTACGACTCCATTAAAAATTGGGGTTGTGGGGATATTTATACAGCGTGTAGTTGGTCAGCCATTTAAAGTTGTGACGAGTCACTCGCTGTAGATGAGCAATTTATGGCGAATTCGGGTGGTCAATCGCCGGCGAGCCCTTGCCGGTGGCACCGGCGACCAAAAACGCGCCAGCGGCGCACCACGTGACCCTCTCCACCCGAACACAAAGCGCCGGCAACTGGCGTTTTTATTTGCCTGGGTCGCGCGTGAGCTTTGTTAACTTCTTCCTCGATTATTTTATGGGAATAAGCACGCTGTATGTGCCAGGGAAAGGCAGATTAATAAATCGGTGTGGGGCTGTTCGCACACGCGTCAAATTGAATATATCAGCGTTTGGATTTCCGAGGAATTGTCGCCATTTTACAAGGGTCCCAAGGAGGCTTGCCGACGTCGCTTTTTTATTCTGTTTATTGTTATTACCTTTTTTGGAATCCTCAGTTTTCTTATTGCGGCTACCCCCTTGAAATTGTAATGCGTATTCGAGTATCAAACTGCACACTATGCATGCATTTTTTTTTCAGCGGTGTAATAACGTGTTATTACACAGTTGTAAAACAAAATAATGTATGATGCAGCCCGTGTCTCCGAGCAAACTGACCTTGCGCAGGCTGGACAAATTCTTCCAAAAATGTTTGCTTTTTCTGAAACATAATTTATCTTTATCTCCGTTGTTTTTGCTGTCTTTTCTCGGACCACAGAGGGGTGTCTGTCTCAGTGGCTTCGTTTTCTACTCGAACCCGCTATCGGTGAGCATTGTTTCGTTTGGTTCCCTTTCCCGATTCGGATATGACGATACCGGATACAGTCTGGCAGACAAGCTGCCCGACCTCTTGAAGCTCGGGCAAAAATTGTGCCGGTAAATTGCCGGCACACGCCTGAGAAGCGCCACCCGAACGGCGCGCACTCGCCAGCCTTTGACCACGCGAACGCCCGTGCCGGAGATATGGCAAAATGTTTTGCCGGGAAATAACCACCCGAAGTCGCCATTAGCCAGTGCGGTACAACCGCTAGCCTGGGGTCTTTAACGTGCACCACGCAGTAGTGATACACGACCGCACGCCGGTACGATGCTCATCCAGATCGAAACGGGCAGGAGTGGGGCTCGAACCCAGGATCCCTGGGTTCTGCAGCGCGAGCTTTCGCTCCACGCGCGTCGAGCTGGGTGTGCGCTTCAGCCCACTCGGCCACCGATCCCCCCGACTCCATTATGTATTGTAAATGCAAGCAATTTTGAATATGAAGCTCCCATGCCCACTTCCGTTTCCGTACAAAACTTGTTTTTAGCCGCCCTAACATACCTGTGTCGTTTCGTAGACTCGGTACTGTCGATGTACATCACATCAGCATATGGGGCAACGCTCGGGTATTCCGGTACTTTTGTTGCAAAGATGAAGTTTTCACATTATGACATTGTCAAGAAACAGGTCACAGGTATTTTTTCAATGCAGCAACCAGATAGATTGCTGAAAAATAAGTACTAAATTTGAACAGGCAGAGTGCATTGAATTGCTGAACCTATACAGATATATCACGGTCTAAGAAAAGTTTGTCAAAATATGTGCAATCGATTTTTCAAACTATGATATCCCGGAAGCCAAGAGACCAGCAGTTTTACAATTGTCTGGCAATTCGGGTCCCGTTACTGTCGCATCAGCTGTCCGTAAAGGTGTATCCACACGACGGACCGGGCCGCGGACCGATTGATCACGTGATGCGCGGCCCGCGGGCCGCCCGGCTGCAATGAGCATCCACACGGCGGACCAAAAGAGCAGACGACAGAGCGAACGGGCCGGTCTAACCCTCGGCCTCACAGCTCCGCCAAACGCATGCAGCGAGCTGCTTTGAGGCTATTTGTAAGGAGCCAAGATGGAGGTTGAACGAAAGAGACGTTTGGCCGCGGTGGCCCTGGCGTTGACTGTTGAGGACGAGGAGGACTTCAGTGAACCGAAAAGGGCATGCTGGATGAAGCGCGATGAAGTAAAAAGTTGCATCGTCGCACCATGCCGCCATCGTCGCACAACAATAGGTTCGTCTTCTTCGTCTTCAACAGTTAGCGCCAAAAGAAAACGACTTTGGATTTGGATTCCAATCCAAACAACAAAAGTCAGCTTGTTGCCAGACTTAGCGCTTATATTATACTAAAAACGCCGCGGTCCGCCGCTAAGGTCCGGGCGAGAAAAGTAGCTTGGCATTTCTCAAAAGCGCGGGCCGCGGACCGCCGGCGGACCTCGAAAACCGGTGACGTAAGATCACGTGATGCGCGGCCCGCGGACCAAACCAGCAATTTGGTCCGTCGTGTGGATACACCTTAAGGGTAGTGTACTCGGGCCTCTTGTTTCTAATATATACATCAATGACTTACCATCATCAGTTAACTAGAGAGTTAGACTATTCGCTGATGATTGCGTTATTTACCGGAAAATTAACGCACCTATAATGATCACAATATTGTCCAAGACATTTAGATACTATATCATCATAATGTTCCCTATGGAAGATGAACATTAACACTCGTAAATGCAAACAAATGTCCGTAACTAAATCCTTCACTAAAACACTAACCCAATACTCATTACTTTCACAACCGCTAGAACACTCATCATCGTACAAGTATTTGGACCTGTATTTTAAAGACGCATTATCACGGAACGAGCATATCGAGCAAATAACAAATAGCGCAGTAATAAACACTTGGTTTCATTAGACGAACATTATATCTAGCTCCCATTGAACAAAATTACTCGCGTACCAAACATTAATCCTCCCAAAATTAGAATATACAAGCATAATTTGGAATCCACACCTAAATTACCTAATCTCGAGGCTCGAATATTCAGAACAAAGCAGCCAGATTTATATACAGTGATTATTCATCCGAAACTAGTGTCTCCGCTCCAAAAGCAAACATAAATCTTCCCTTTAAAAAAAAAACAAAAAAAAACGAAACATTGCTTGATTGTGTTTAATTTCAAGATGTATATCACTCAGATTCCGATTTTCAATCTACTTACTGCCGGGCTGCCAATTTTATATCATCTAGATGAGATCATTCCTGCAAGATTGAACCATTTCAGTGCTGTACTAACACTTACGTATTTTCTCCCTTAGTACTTTGTATCACTGTCTGGAACAAACTACCCAACCATATTGTAACTGAGCGATATCCCATTTCACTTAAAAACAAGTGCATCAATTTGTTTAACTGTGAACCTTGATTTGTAAAACTGCATCATAACAATAACATGCTAATAAGCGTGTTTTTTTTTCTGTGTGTATGATTTTTACTTGTTGGTGTCTTTTTTTATGTTCGATTTTTTTTTCTTTTATTTTTGAATCTTCCCTTATGTAATGCAACTTCGGATGCCTTTGAGGTGAATAAAATGAAATGAAATGAAATGAATTCTTCTGCATCATTTACCCGATTGCTACTGTAGTTCATTTTATCTGGTCCCACCTCTTCGAATATTGCCATTTCATAGGAATTCTTTTTTTTAATACAATTCCCATGTCGTTCAGAGATAATTACGCCACCCATTTTATCGCTTAAAAAAATAACATATCGGTCTCAAGTTATCACTTTCTTGTATTTCACAACAAAAATTGTAAATTAAAACAATTTTCCGGCGATCTAAATTTTTTTCTTAAAATCACTCGGCGTTCACAGCTCTCATGTTAGCTCATAAAAAATAAATAGTGCGAATACCTGCGTTTCTACGACGTAAAAGCGAGAAGCCTTTAGCTCAGCTCTATTAGCCCCGAGAAGTTCGCGTGGCGCCCCTTACGGCGAACCGGGATGACGTCACGGCGAGGAGAGAATTTTCCCCGACTCGCCCCGCTTGCTCTGTGGAGGCTGTGACGACGCTAGCTGTCGGCGCGCTCGTTTCTATTAATTTCTTTTTCCGTGTTTTTCATAGAAAGTGTAAATTTTTATATGTGGCTTTATTGAGGTATGGCCCGTAGCTACAGGCGAAACTTCAACCAACATTTTGAGCATGGTTGACAGGGCAGGCCATAGAGTTATTACAATAAACGCTAGAGGCTCAGCTGGCGCTAGTGTGCTGTTGCATTTTGAAGCAGACAGCATGCAGTCTAAATTTGACTTCCGGTAATGTATTCCTATGGGAAAAAGCGAGTGCATTTTCTCTCTGCGCTCGATTATAAGAGCAAATATCACGAATAACTTGTACGTACTGGGCACATTGGAACATTTATTCTCAGTCACGCAGACGAAATAAATGGTCAGTTACGGCGTTTTTCTTTCAAATTCATCGCATTAAAAACGGTGCTAAAACGGCTTCGTACGTGTATTTTTGTGCACTGTCGGACACTGTTAGCGCGAACACGGCGTCGACGCTTTCCAACATGGGGGATATACGTGCCAAACGAACGAAGGACATGTAGAAAACCGAGAGAGACGGCAAGAACTACGCAGTAACACTGGATAAGTAACTCCTTCTGCTTGCAGACGATCAAAATAAATTGAAAGTCACGTAATATAGTCAGATTTGCAATAAATGAGTACTGTGAAGATGCTTGTTCTGGGTTCAAATGGTTCAAAGCATCACCCGCCTCCAAATCTTTGCAAATAGGGGAAGCCAGAGAGCAGGTGCCCGATAAAAACTCCCCGACATGGGAAATAATAAAAAGACATACCTTTCGTAGCTCAAGTGCTTTATTTTTTGCGTTCGAATGTTTCTTTAACCGATCGTAAAGATGCGCACGACGGAGTCATTTTCATCCAATGACAGGACGGCCATATTAGCAATATATAAGCACCACCGAAATGCTAGCGAACCTGAACACACACTACATTCCTTTCGATCGTAAGTTTGCTTAGAACCGTCGCTCGTTTTCACATACCTTCCTTGAAACAGGGGTTTGGGCCTGAAATGGAGCGAAGTTTAACATCGCTCAGTGGTAAAGAAAAATGCTGTAACTAAAGCAATTACACTTTCACAATACCAATAAAGGTACATACTATCCGTTACAACCGATATGACAAAAGTTATTCATGTTATTTTCCGGCGAAGAGACAAAATTCACGCGCGTTTTCCCATAGGAATACACAGGGAGGCTGGAAATGTAGACTGCATGCTGTCTGCTTCAATTTGCAACCGGAAGTCCCGTAGACACTAGCGCCAGCTGAGCCTCTAGCGTTTATTGTAATAACTCTATGGGGCAGGCAATGCATGAATCACAGCTGGTATATGAAAATAAAGAAATATGGCCACAATTGCGGGAGCATCACTATATATTTACATCTCACACAATAAATGCTGCTGGTTGTCTGAATGAATTGGCAGGTTATGTATACTATTTTTTTTTTTGTATCTGTTTTTAAACAAGATCGCCGAAGCAGAAAAGCTGCATGCTGCTCGAGCAACATGCTAAATAGGGTCTGAGCCATGGGGAGCGAATCACAAGTAAGGCAGCCTAAGTGCAGGGGCAAAGTAAAAAAAACAAGGAACATTTATTTGTATACATTGCTCGCATTTGACCTTTGCTGGATCCGGATAGTTTTTCAATGGACTACACGGGTGGTATCTGTGGACTTGTAAATTTATATCAACCCTCAAGTAATGTATGACAAACGTAAGCGAAGGTGTCTAGCTCGTTATTTGTCCCTTAAGCTCTAAAATTGAGATTTTACCTAAATCAAAATGTCCTGAAGCTAAAATACCAGAAGCTTTTCGCACGCAGGCTGCCATCCTTCGCAGGTTCCACATTTTCTGCTACTAGTGCTGCATCTACCACTGGACAGCCGTTCGAATGCTTGCTGTTCCTCCTGTTTTCCTCTGTTCAGAGAGTCCAGCTGTAGGAAGTTTGGAGGCTAAGGAAGCTTTTGGGTACCTGCAGCAGTATCCATTTTAATTGGAAATGACAATTCAAACTAAACGGTGTATTTTACGAATACGTAAGGCTGGAATAAAGAATGTCAGGAAAAAGTATAAACATTCCAAATTACGGTACTACTGCTGTGCATATTTTGGGCAGTTCAATACCTATCATAGGGGCAACTGGGGGCAATTCGGCCGTTTTTGCTGCTACCATACAAACTAATTTCCAGTAATTGTGCATCTTCTAAGAAATATGTCTGCATACGTGTATAAACTATATATTTAATTCACGAAGAAGCTACATTTATGTAAAACAACCCTGTTCCACGAGCACTTCAAAGACAATCAGACGCAGGGCCTTTAAAACATCTGCGAACCAGCGCATGCAGAGTGGCAGCGCAGAGTTGGGGTCGCGAGCTAATTTGCCGACCACCCAAAGGCCCATGATATAGATGCCACCTCAAATGCCTTGAAAGCGGGATGTAATGTCGTCCTAAATCGTGAACATGCAAGGAACAGAATTCCAGTGTCTGAAACACTTGCGCCACCGCTTCACCGACCCGTCGCAAGATTGCCTTGTGTCGTGTGGACGGACGGGGAGGTTCATCGGAGGAATTGCCTCAAGGGACAAGCAGGCTTATAAAATGTACGGAAGCACGTCGATATCGGCCTAACTCAACGTCTTGTACACCGGGTAAACGAGATCCAGCTCCTCGAAGAGCTTGTGGTACACAACGCCAAACCAGGAAACCGGTGCTGGGAAGCGAGCCGATGCGAGATCGCGGAGCGGAGTCCTCCCCTGACGTCACGGTACACCTCACCCAATCAGGGCGCGGCGATCGCAGCGACGCTTGTGTTCGCTCTCGGGGCTAATAGCGCGGCGCACGTCAGCCTGCTGCCGTGACGTCAGACGAGGCGTGTTCTGGCCAGACTTGTACGTAATTCGTTACAAGTAACGAAATTACTTGTAATCCCTTATATTTAGCGGTAATTTAGTAACGGAATATTTACATATTTTCTAGAGTAATTTTAAAGTAATTCCCTTACATTTTTTACGTAATGGAATCCTTGTAATCCGTTACATTTTTTTCAGGACCAGCCCCCCTCTCTTCTAAAGAAAAAGTCGTTTTCATTTTGATAAAGTTGAGCGCAGTGACACTGGGAGGCTTGGCGCTCCTCAGTTCCGCAAACCTCCCCCCCCCCCCTTTTTTTTTTTTTTTGCAACATCAAGTTTCTGAAAAGGGAAGGGGGCAAGTTATATCCGTTTTTTTAGTGTCTGTTTTTTCTTTGCGATCGAAGGCGGTAAGTGCACAGACAAGAATTAACAATGTCCTTCTCGGTTATAGTGACTAGGACCATTTTCATAATGTCACAACGCCAGACAACGCTCCGTCTACCCTAAAATCCACTAAAAGAGATGTGATAATATGTGAAGGTGTTATTGCCACAACCAGTATCGTTCGTCGATGAAAACTTAGAAAAGGATGTATTTTTTTCTCCTTCTTTCACCTTATGTGACCCTGACAGGTCAAGAACGAAGTGGAATCTCCTCCCACCTCTTTCCACTTTAGTAGTGCAAACGATGCAGAGGAGGCGACCTCCTCTTCACCGTTCGCTCCGCTGAAGTGGAAAGGGGTGGGAGGAGCTTCAACTTCGTTCTTGACCTGCCAATTCCAGTCAGGTTATCTGCATCTCAGTTACCCTTTTTGTGAGTCAGCTTTTTGCGAGCACTTCGAAAATGGTGATAGTCTTCCTTTTTTCTTCTTCCTGTTTTTTACCCCAGCAGGGCGCATCTTATCTCAAGCAGATATTTTTTACAAATAAAACATAATGATGGCTGACGTAGACTTAATATTTTGGGCTTGAGGTGAGAGTGAAACTCGTGAGTGGGGCCATAGCGCGGCTTACCTAGTTCTCTGCCCTTCGCTACTTGTGGCATCAGCGGACGTCTATCTGGAGAACACCCGGTCCGTGCTCAGTGCATTTTTGAACAGCACCAAGAAAGGTACACATGGCAAACGTGCGTTTACATTTCCTTATTTTAACCAACGTTCTAATTAATTGTTGTTATGAGTGTCCTGTTTTTTTGTTTTTTTTTTTCTTCTCGGTTACCTATATTTAAATATTGGAAACTTTTTCTTATTCACCAACGTCTCAACTGAGGCTCGACCTGTTCAGAACCAAATGAAGAAGAATATGGAGCCAAACCTTATTTATTATTTAATTATTACCTTACTGTTACGAACTCTACTAAAACTCTCGAATATCAGGCAACGGTTTCCACGACGAAGCTTTGTTCTATCTTCGAGGTAAATAGTACTTCCATTGCTTCGCTGAAAAAGCTCAATGCAGAGCATAAAAAATTCGTAAGGCACAATATGGCACTCCCATCCAGTACCTCAGTTCAAATGGTGTTCAGCGTAGCAGTCGACATATTGAATAAGAAATAACGGAAAATGTCTGACGAGACTTCGAGAGTCAGCTGTTGTTCAAAATACTCAAGGTCAATAAATGAAGCAGGTGGCAACAATAAGGACTTGAATAATGAAAGTAACGCCACGAAAGTAACAGATTACTTTTTGGGGTAACGGTCACTTACTTTTATGGAAGGGTAATTGTAATTGTAATAAATTACAATTTAGCCATGAGTAATTGTTAGTGTAATTCCTTACTATTTTTCAGTAACCTGTACAAGTCTGGTTCTGGCCTTCTCCTCTAGGTGGTGTTGGTTTGGCCAGTGGGTGTAGCGACGAAGGCGCCGGAGATGAGAAAAGTGAAGGAAAGGGAGGAGAGCGCAAAAGAAAGGAGAGAGAAAGAAGGGAGCAAAGAGGAGACGACCGCCATTTTGACGCAACGCTGTCGGCGCGAAGCACTGTTGAGGCTACGCGTGTCTGCTATGGGCTTATTCCTTTTTTGCCGGAAGCTAATTTAGCGTTCAAACGTGGAGAAACTTAATTCGTTAGCTTTTTAAGCCACTGGGGAATAACACTATAGCATTTTCCTACCAGAGCCTGCCAAATAAAAGGAAAGAACCGAAATTTGGATGTCGATCCCATGCATTCCGCCGGACGAATGAATGAAAATGGCGGCCCTCCCCGCTCAGCTGGGAGCAGCCGAGAGTTCACGCGCATGCGCTCACGCCTCTCGCTCAGCGCCGCGGGCTGATTGGCTCACTCGGAAGGGGGCGTTCCGGTGGCGGGATCATAGACTGGCCAAACTCTCCGCATACACGGCTCTGCAGCGATCATAGAAGAATGGATAGTTAGGCGAGCGCCGTGTTGGTGCGAATTCATCGTAGGAAACAGCGCGCAAGACAGACGAGGACGAAGAAGAAACACACAGGACGAGCGTACAGCGTTGCGTACAGCTTCCTGGTCTTCCTTCTTCACCAAAATAAAAAAGCTCAAAGTTTTTGTTTTTTTTAATTGCTGGGTTCTTAGGCAATCGCAACCCGATGCTGACGTGACGCTCGGCAGACAAAGATTGGACCGACCTTGAGTAGCTCCCAAAACTGCTCTAACTCGGCATGTGTTGGCGTATAGGCAGTCGGCAGTGGCCAGGCGGCGCCACGAGAGTACTGCATTCAGCGCCACAAGCGGAGGCGTCTCTGTTAATAGGGCCATAGGCGGCCAGTCTGCCCGCCGGGCCGTTGCGAGCAGCGGCGACCCCGATTTCAGCAGTCCCCGTGTGCACCTGCGTCCCTGCGTGCCATGTCCCTGGTTCTTTTATGTGCTTTTTTAAGACCATCGGGAGCCTTGATAGGTCCAAGTTTTTAGAGAATATTCTAGAGTCGTCATTTGGACACCAGTTTGAGTTGTCTTCACTACTTGTGGCCGCCCGATCGGTCTGTGCTTCGCTCGTCTCCCAGGAAGTGACACAACACAACGAGAAGGCAGCGAATGGGTTTATTGTACATCCCGGTTGCCCGTCTTCGAGAGCCGGCAGTCCGGACCCGCCGACCCTAGTTGTCGCCCGTCGTTCAGAGCTCACAGTCGGAGCCCGTGTCCAGGCCTGCGGATCGTCCTTCCCACGCCAGTGCTGCGTAGGCTAGCTGTTCCGGGCTATCACAGCCAGAGTCTCGCTGCGGAACCACTCCGGGATCGTCATGGACTAGGCCGGTATGGTCAGGGTTCGCCGCTTCCGCCGGTCCTGATCCGAACCTCGCTGGTAGAATTCTCCGGGGTTCGCCATGGGCCACACCAGCCAGAACGGATCTATCGTTCCTGCCCGGCCCCAGCCTCGTGCAGCACGCTCTTCCTCTTTCTTCGACGGCTGGCCCCCGCTCGCGCCTCGCTCGGCCGTCCTCTTCTTCTCCCGACGCCCCAGACACTAGAATAAACTGTGGGCAATTAGAACCAAACTTTGCATGCTAGAGAACAGCACACAAGCCTCTGTAAAAAGGCGACAGGCAACAAAGTGCACGTGTGAGGATATTTACGCTTCGCATGAGCTTTTTCCAAAGAAAAACTTTTGCATCCTGTTTTCTGCACGCCGTCACATTTGTTACCAAACTCAGCATTAAATTTGGTTGGCGAAACAAACAAAACTTTGTGCTACGAAAATCCACTATTTGAAATTTTGCAGGTTTGGAAGGTTTTGGTTGCGACCGCGCGTGCCGAACGGCTATGCACGCGTACAACTACGAATGCCGGAACGGGCCGACGGACCTCTCGCTTGAAGACCTGATCGCCTGATTCTCGACGCGAAGCAACAATCGGCCCGATTGTTCCTACCGTATTTCTCTATGTGGCTGTCCAAGTGACTCGTAAAACAACTTATATAAATATGTTATTTTGCCGACTAGAATCTGCAAAACGACTTCGTCAGACCACTTTCGAAACCTCCACATCTATTTTCGTTCACTTCAACAATTAATGTAAAATTCACTTACTTGATGCGTCGCACTGCAGTAATCCACTTCTGTCGCCGTGTCGCTTCCCAAGATCTCGAAGGGAAGCGGTAAAGTTTGACGCTTGAGTCACCTTCGCGACTGTGGCAGTTCTTTCACGCAGCAGTAGCGACGTTTATTTTTGGGGGGAACTCTAGGAGTAGGCGAGCTGTCGCAGGAACCCGGTGAGGTCATAGAGACGTGAAGTTGGGACTTACTTTTACGAAAAACGGTTGGAAAAAGGCACACGCCGATCCGAAACACCACGTTCACACGTGGTTTCTAAATGCGCCCGCCCGCAGTCCCCGCGACCCATCCCGGCCTGGCCTACCCAGTTTCTTTATTTCGCAGCCGCTAGATGGCGCAACGTGTAGTGCCAAACTGCATTGCCGGTTGCCTATACCGTCATGTCCAAATAAAGTGGACATACTAAGAAACGTGTACGTACCCATGTTGCGAAGGCAATCGATATGGCATTCACTTAATATCTAAAAAAAAAAAAAGATAGAATCGAAAAGGGTGTTCCTTTTCGACCATAGCGTTCGCCAACGCTGCATCTGAAAACAAGCTAGGTACGACGAAGGAAAAGACTGACCTTCTTACCCCGAAATAGAGATCAGGGTTCAAACTATTCGTATGGGAAGGGTCCATACAGGTCTCCTGGGTATATTCCATTCGTTGAGCCAGCCGGTCGTGTGCAGATAGTCTTGTCCCGGTTCGTCGAAGTGGTTTGCTAATGAGCCTACTGTTTCTGGATAGTCCTCGGCGGTCGCATGGTCGGTGGGATCGTTGCCGTTGTAGCTTTTTCAGGTATCCGTGGTTTCAACGTTTGTCTCCGCCGCAGCGTTCAATTTGAAGCTATTTTTTTTTTATCTTGCTGCTTGAAGTTGGGACGCGCACAGTAAGCGCACATAGAAATGCACGTCGGTCGTCGCGACGTCCTCAATAATGTCATCATACCCACCGCTCTCGTCGCGTTGGTCGGCGACCGCACACTCGAGGCAGCTTCGCGCGCTCCGCCGGCTCCGCGATATGCTACAGCCCTCGGGTACTTCGACTAAGCGAGTTTGTAACGCGTTGACGCCTCCAAGCGACAAAACTCATAACTACGGTACGCTTGGCCCTCCGTGGCATGGTGACGTGAAGATCGCGCCGGATTTGACGGATATATCGAGATGCATCGCGCTCTTCCACGGCTGATATTGAAGCAGTCGCCAAAATCCAGGCATTTAGAACGAAAAATATAGCCATCCGGCTTAAACTACAAGCATGCGATTATCAATTACAGGTTTATGTGATCCTATTTCACTTATCTCTTGATGTTTTCTGCATATTTTAAGTTTTGATGAAGTATTCTTCTAACTTCGCGCTCTGGAGCGCGAGAGTTCGCCGCTCCCTTCTCTAAACTGACGGTACTGCCGCCGGAGACGGACACTCGAGCGCGCTCTTCCTTCTCCGAGTATTTCTCGGAGCGCGAGGGACATCGCGCTTCCTGACGTCACGTCCACAAACAAGATGGCTGCGCTGTTATCGAGACCGCCGAGACGAAAGGCGCAGTTGGACCGCTGCTCCCTTTTCAGTCGAATCGTGCTTAATCCAGCAGATGAAAGCAATTCGACTTGAAAGCCTGTCGCCTCCCATTGCAGGCAACGATCGCCTTGGCGTAGCCTTTCGCTTCCTTCTGCTCCTGGAATTGCAAACGTCGAGAGGAGGAAGCAGGGTTGCCAGACAAGCAGCAACGTCCGAGATGGCGGAATTTACCATTTTTTGCGTTAAACAAATATTTGACGTAACGGAACAATACTGGTGGCTATAGAAGAGTAATCATTTATACCTTTGCGTAAACTATTCAAGCACATTAATGGGCTCTTTTGACCTGAGTTAGGAAATAAAATGACCCTTTGCCGCGTATACTCCCAGCAAAATTTAGCAATTAAATGGCGTCCATATCTCGTCATCCCGATCTAGCAGCTGCGCCTGACCCTAACTAGAGCCTCCCTAATTCCTTCCTTCTAGAGGACACGGGAAGAAGGGAGAACGAGACGTTTTTCTTTGTCTCCAGGCAGACGGGAGAAAGGTTCCGCCCTCACGCCTCTTCTTCTTTCGGTTTCGTTTTTCGAGCACGTCGCGCGTTGTTTAATAAATACTGTTGAATTGATTTAGCTTCAGCGGCAGAGGAAGGCCGCCTGCAATTCCGTCTCCCAGTCCAAACATGCAGAACATTTTGCTCGCATTGACGTTTTCACCACTAATTTTGTCAAACGAGCAAACTAAGCCGTTTCCGGATTGCCGAACCATGCACCATGCGAAACGAAGTGACGACGTTGAAGGCGTTATGGAAATCGCGGAAACTGCGTCCAAGACAGGCAGGTTTTGCTGCCGAGTGCCTACGTGTCCTCTGTGCTGGGTTCGATTCTGTTTTCTGATGCCCAGTGCCAACGGCAATCAACGTGGTTTCGTATTTCTGTATGTCAAGAAACATAGCAGCAACATCGTGATGGCAGTGCTGTGCGTTGTGAACAGAGGACTCTAATTGTTGCCCATGCAGGATGGAACTGGGCAAAGGAGCTTGGAGCATTCTTGGAGCAGAAAACTGCAGTTTGGATCAGGCTGAGAGCAGGAAAACGAGGTCTTGGAGGAAGTTGGGAGCAGCATAACGAGTTTTAATAATGTCAAAATAGAGGCTAAATGTCACGTGGTTTTCAAAACTAAAGAAAATATGGCATGCAGGTAACTAAAATTTATTTCAATAAATTTTTAGTTTCAAATATTTTTCACAAGTACGTGCAAATTACACAAAACATATGAATCAAAACTGCACGTAACGGCGTGACACGTGATAAAACCGACTTGCTAAGAGCTAAAAATTAACAGGTACAAATAGCTTTCATTGCTCAGCATTGACTAGTAAGATGTACCGAAAATCAAATTACAGGTACAAAAATCGTCTTTCATTTTTTTTTTAGTGACTAGAATAAGATAATAAATGTTCTTGCATATATAAATCTATTGGGACCTAGTCAATTGTTCATGGACACACTTCAGTTTTTCGAGATTCTGAGCCAATTTCGCATTAGCCTCCGCTAACAGCACTTGTCCAGACTCATTCTTCTACCTTTTTTTTGAGAGTTGACTCAATCAATGACTGCACACGCTCAAGCATAGTCCGCGAACAGATAATGCGCTGTTCAAGTTGTCGCTCTTCTTCCTGAAGACGAGCTCTCTCGTACTCGCTTCCCTCCCGCATCCCTGTTCTTCGTCTTCTGCCTCTCGTCGTCTTGCTGCAATGGCTTTTTTACTAATTTTTGATTTGCACCAAACCTGAGCGCACTGAACGTAGTAACTTAATGACACTTTTCTTTTCTCGAACTTCGATTTATTTTAGAAGTTATAGGCAGAATTAAAATTACAAAAACAAGCAAAAAATAACCTCCTTCATGACGTCCTTGGTTGCTTGAGTGGCCGTGAACTAGAACGAGGGGTGGTGAGCTGAGCGAGCGCTCACGGCTGCCGTACTCCGTGTCAACGGCGCGAGAGGGCGCCACTAAAGCGTGTTCTGGATAGGCTGTATGTAGCGGGCAGCTAGAGCGGCTCTCATTGCATTTGCTGCGCGATCAAACACAAATTCGGCATGACACTTCATTGGCCACAAACGACAGCAAACACGGGGTAAAGGTCAGTTCAGAATGGGAGCCACTTCGCGCCTGCCATACCGCGAAACGGCCAAACCGCAAGACAAAGCTGCTCAGCGAAGGCCTTGGGAACGCTCAGAGCCGGCCGGGTCCTTCGGTCCCTACGGCCGCAGCGCCGCCGCGTACATCCGGGACCTTTCCGTGTCGGCGCCTGATCCCACTACTCCTTTCTAGTAGGCGCCGCCTTATCCACCGATTGGTGACGGGTATGTCGACGGATCATTTCCTGTTTCCGAACTTTATAAACTGCATTTTGTTTCTTTTCTGATCTCAAATACTGAACAAAAACTACTTTTATAAATAATTGAAACGGTTCACGCCACTTATATTTTGTATTTCGACTAAAAAGAAGCTTTTAGCGGCTCTGACCAGTAGTAAGCCCAGGACCTAAGACGTCACATTACGCGCGCTTTCGGTACCGCGGGTCGCCCCGTCGGTGGAGGAGGTTTCCGCGTCGTCCGGTTAAAATATGACGCACTGATATTTAGTGACTCTCTCCGTGCCCGCTGGCTTTCCCGAACCCCAAGAGACGTAGAAACCGCAAAAAAGGTAGACGCTTAATTATGATTCCAGGGCCCCTTTAAGCGTAAACTTTCTGAGACTTTTTCACAGCTTGCAGCAAGTCTGCTGTCAAAGGCACTTTCGTGACACCACTGCCAAATCGCTGGAGGTAGCTCTTGACTTCGTGCATACCGTTTTCAAAGCGCAATCAGCGCAATCACGATCTGGCAGCTCGTATCTTGCTCCGTCATACGCCTCACTGCTCGCTCGCCTTTGTTCCCAAGTTTTCTGCGCGGGGCCACGGGGCGGGCCAACGCGGGAAGCGGGATTGCAATACGTTTGCTCCACTATTTAGATCTTCAAACGAAGAGACTCCAGGACTTCAGAAAAGCACGGTGAGCATGCAGCAATGGCAGCTAACGTCGGCGGCAGCAACCTTCAAATACAGATCTTCCTATTCGGATCCAGTGGCGTCCCATTTGGTGATTTGGGCCGGAAGATCTGGTAAGTCAATGTTGCACACGGAAACTGCGGAGGCGGCTAATTTCAGTGTGGCTGCACATTGGAGCAATTTTGTTCTTATTTATACTTTTGTATCAGTGTGGCGCTAGAAAAGTCATTAGGCGCACAGTAGCGCAATTGGCGCAGCAGTTCCATCTCTGCCCATGTGACCGTGTGTTCGCCATGAGATGACGTAAACTGTCGGGCGTCGATGCTGCTGGTCGGGCCGCGATCGGAGCGGGCGGTGTGTCGCAGGTTGGCATTCCGCTTTAGATTAAAGAGTTTCGCTTGAGTGATTACGGTGTTATCAATCGACCTGCGGATAGTTATGATGGAAGGCAGATCTGAACCGTAGCTGCTGTCGTACAGTGGCCAATGTGACTGTCGTCTGCGATGTCCTGTTGTCTCCACCCCGATAGCGACTGCGCTCTCGATACGACTGAAAAGTACTAAAGTACGTATATTTAGTTTGGAATTTTAGTAGTTCGTTTGGTTTGCCCCTTCACTCGAGAACTAATTGGTACGCCACTGCGCGTGGACACAGCTTTGGCAAGCTCGAAATTGCACGGGCTTGTCCACAGAGATATGGCGGCTGGCAGTGGCCTTGCTTACAATCGTCTAAGTATATTGCGCATTGAAGGTCATTGAGCCTAAACACGTTTCTCAGCTAGAGCAGGCTTCCAGTTTACAGCAGGGCAGTGCTTTAAACCAGTCGTTCTCAAGCATCGATATTTCGCGGACCCCTTGTGGATGGGCGGAGATGATGGAAGACCCCTTTCGTGGTGAGGGGAGGGGAAGGTGTAGGTTAAATATAATGATATAATAAACGGAATTAACTGAGGGCTAGTGTGAAGTAGACCTCTGATATTGAGACACACACACAAAAAAAAACTCGCCCGAAAATTAAAAAAATAAAATTCCTTCTTGATCTGAAAAATACAACTTTTATTGCCGGGCTTGACTGATGAAGCAGGGCTTCGCGGACCCATAGAATGCTTTCGCGGACCCCCATTTGAGAACCACTGCTTTAAACCGACTGTATCGGGACATGTAATGAAATGCAAAAAGATATGTGGCTATGAATTCTTTATTTATATATTTCAATAATAAAACTTACCTCAAGCTCCAGAAATACCCTGCTTATTGAGAACATCTCCGTATAAGCACACATTTCCCATTTCAAGATGTCAATGCTAAATAAATAAAAAAAATTAAGCAGCACATGTATGGGTACACAATTCACATATTTATTATACATTTTTGTACAACATACACTAGGCATGTACAGCAAGAAGTGCTAGCAGGGTCACATCACTGGTTCGCATCATGGGACACTCATTCGTGGAATTAGCGAAAATACAAACTAACTAGCCTATGCTCATGCCTTAACACGCGTTTTGTAACCATACTCGGAATCTTTCTTGAATAGCTCATCATTTCTATACAGCCGAGCCACGAAGTCGCTGTTATCCATGGGTCCATTGAAGCCCCCGTACTCCTCCGGCAGGATCTCAGCAGGGATGAACTGGTGCAATGACGACATGTCACAACCATGGAAATGTATCTGAAACATATCAAGGAGAGAGATACATGATCTACCAGATGCCCTTAAAACCTTAAATTAACACGGTAAGTGAAATCGTAAAGTAACACATTAAGATTTCAAGAAAAGGCACACACCCTTTGCTGGAGCTTCTCGTTCAGGAACCTTCGGACAATGCTGAACATCATGCTGAAGATTGCAGGTTCGTTGACGACGTGGATTGCCTTGAACCTCGCAGGAAAGCAGTCCTAGTGAACATGTCCAGAAAAAAAACTGACGTGAAAATACAAACAAAAAACAAGCCGAATCATGAGCAAACCATGTTGCAGCACCTACCTGGATGAGAGAGACAACCTTCTGAAGGTTGCTGGGAGGGCAGAACCTGATATGAGTGAAGCCAAAACCTTTCATGTCCATAATGGCTACAATGCCAGTGACTTGTGTGACAGGGTCCAGAATGGCTTGTTCCAGGCAGAGGACATTGGCCCTGAAGATGTCCTCGGACTTGCAGGTATATGGGTTCCACAGCCCTGGAAGAAGAAACATAGCTGCAAATTATCAGGAATGAATGAATCCTTGAAGTCAGCTTTGAAATTAAAATTGTTTAATAATTGCTGATAAACAGCTGAATAAGCATATAGACTCAGTGGAATATACTACACATTTAAGGCCCGTTCACACTCTTGCGACCGAGTTCGACCGAGAGAGACGAGACCGGTTTTAATCCTTTTGCGACTTCTTAGGACCGGATGCGCTGCCGGCGGAGCTGGTTTTAAGAGATCGCAAGAAGCTTAAAACCGGTTTGGTCTCTCTCGGTCGAACTCGGTCGCAAGAGTGAACGGGCTTATGTGAAATTCACTATTAAACAATGCTATGTCCACTGCGATGACGATGGAGGCCTACTAGTATTCATTACTGTCCAACACTATGACATTACCAAGCACTATTGTTCCCGAGTGATCAGTTGCTGAACATCCTCAGCAAACTTTTGTGATGTGTCAATTCGCCAATCTGAAGTTCGATTGTAGAAATGCGTCATCAATACAAAGGAGCTACAATATTTGCACTACTGTTCCTGTAGAGGTGTCAAAACCAACCCAGAAACGAGAAGTAAAAAAATGCACGCATTGATTTTTTTACTATATCTCCAGGTCTTAAACCCAGAGATTATATAATATATTTCAACGAAGTCTTTTACAGAAAGGTTACCAAATTGATATGGTAATTACCAGTAGGAAAATCGAGAAAAACAGCGCAAAATAACAAAAAGTTGAAGATACAGACAGAAAAGTCGCCGACTTACAACTAAATTATCATAGGAAAAAACATGAAGGCCGTGAAACACCCGAACACTCTACTACACCCACGTCACCACACTCCCATTGGCCGAGATACTCTATCTCTGTATTTTTGATGCCCTCCCCTACATCGTGATGTGTCAAATGCCCCCGTTATCTTTCTCGCCCTTATGTTGTGTCGCATCATTATTGTTGTTTCTTCAAACTTAAGGGCACACCCACCCCTGTCACAACGAATCGCCAAATGACCGTCAGATGACGATCTCGCAGATATGCATGCTCCCTCAGTCGATCATTCAGGTATCTTTTACATATCCCGATGTAGGAAGGGCACCTGTGTCGGTGCGCCCTCTGTGGCCCTGTATCAGAAAGAGATGGAATGTCTCGGCCAATGGGAGCGTGGTGCGTTGTGACGTGGCGCAACGGATTGAGCGGGTGTTTCGCGGCCTTCATGTTTTTTTCCTATTAAATTTCAGTCGCAAGTCAGCGCCTCGCCTGTCTGTATTTTCTACTGGTACGTCGTTTGTTGCCGTTTCTTCCTCGTTTCGATGCATCACCAACTCGCCCAGAATTCTACGCTTCTAGCAATAGGTGTCGCAAGCTACCGCCCGATGCAAGGTACTGCGCACTTCTATCATAGTGTGTTGCGACATGAATGTCGGCTTTCACGTAAACGGGAAACTGAATCTTCCTTGCCTCCTTTGAAGATGAACACGGCGCAGCCGTTAGGGTCCCTGTCCGGCAGGATCGTCTGGAGGTTGTGATCGTACGTCTCTTTGAGGAAGGACGGGTAGAAGTTGAGGAAGAGCTGGGCGTTGTTGCAGCGGAGCTTGTAGTACTGCTTGAGCACCTTGTAGGCCCGGCTGGAGTCGAACTTCCGGCATCGGAGAAATCGCACCAGGAATGCGTTGTCCATCCGAGAGTCCAGGTCACGCTCACCTGTAGCAGAAAAACAATTAAATGAAACAAAGCATTCAGCACCGTATGCTTACCATTTTAGATAACGGTATGGGTTCAGTGTTTTCGGGCGCCCCTCCCACCCCTTTTCTTCAAAGCAAAACTCCACAAAACAATCGCTCTATATCAATTTAACAATAAAGAAAACAAGTTACACACACTAACGATGACAAAAAAATTCTCTGGGATTTAGTTTGGGTAACCACAGGTCCGTCGCCCTCGGGAAGGAAAACTCAACCCTGTGAACGCTGGAGGGCCCACAAAAGGATGCTCATGGTCAATACATATTCAGTGAAAATGAGCCCCCTATCCAGTACAATTGGACACCGTTGTTTTTGAGTCTATGCTGCTTTCAAGAAGAAAGAGGCAATGCTGTTCCATCAGGGGATGGTATGTTCGCTCTGATTTGTAGTAGACACAGAAATGAGCACAAACACTCTCTTTTAACTGTTTTTACTTAAATCGTCGAGATGAAATGCAAAGAATTATAAATGTAACAAGAGTAAACAAAAGGACTGGACGTCGTGCACCTCGACTGGAAATGGCTATATGCACGACGCGGAGAGCTCACGGAGCGCACACCGATTTGTGATGGATTATGGGTCCCTATCGTTCCGTCGAAGCACGTGTCGTGAAAACAAGTTTTGTGGACAACTTTTCGGGGACGAAACACCAAAATGTCGACAAAACGTGGACACGTTTCGTCGACACTGTGTCCACGAAACGTCAACATGCGTCCGCGTTTTCGTGTTTCGTCGACATGTGTCCCCGTGTCGACACATGTCCGCTGTGGCGGTTCGTCGACATGTGTTCACTGTGGCGTTTCGTGGAAACATACCGCTGCAACGTTTTGTCGAACCCAATTTTTTTTCACTAATTGCGTAATCAAATTTGAAAGCTCCGAAAAGCCCGTATACCAGGCGAGACTAAGTTTTTGCGTCGTGCACATAGCCGCTTCCGGTCACGGCGCACGACAGAAATGCGAGCTTCGGAATAACAAATTCCCGAGAATTTGAGACTTAACAGAAGTGGACACTGATACCCCTGTCAGACGGGCGTCTTGAAGACCTTTGGAGTAAATGTCCTTTAACTCAAATGTCATTTAGGCGGTGTCAGACGCGCAAGACAAATGTCATTCGGGCTGAATGACATTTACGATCAACGGAGGTACAACTAGGCCGTTAACTCCTCGAACTGCTACTCTCGTCGATACGGGATCTTACGGATCGAACTATCGAAATACAATTGAAAAAATAGACATTCTGATTTAGACATTCGTCAGTTAGAATAAATTTAAAACAATTTGATACAAGCTCTCTGCTTATGTTTAGACCGACCTAACGTCTGTTTTATCATACACACTTATATATTATAATGATACAGGGTGTTTCAAAGAACCCAGGCCAAATCGCTTCTGCGAAAACTACTCCCGCAACGAAAAAAAACTTGTGTCATTTGATACAGGGCTGAAATTTAGGAAATTATTAAAGGCCGGGATAATTAGGCTGTTAATTAATTTGCGTAATGAATTTTTCAGTATTAGTGCTAGCGCGTGCTTCAATTAGAAAATTGCATCAGCATCGTTGAAAAACACTAATCATCAAATCCGAAGCCAACGACTAGCCAGGCGCGCGATGCATTTACGAGCTTTCTGAAAACCGCACGAATTCCACAGGGTTCAAGTTTCGGTATGTTATCGGACGCATAACAGGTCCGAGACATCGTCGCCCCGTGGAGCGATACTGCAAGCAACCTCTGCTGCCTGTCATCGCGCGACGCAGCAGAGGCAGGTCGCGCGTCTATGAACCGTCAAATGCATCCCGCGCCTACTATCGTTCTGACAATTGTGATCTACAGATGACCTACGAGCAATATTATAACTAAAACTATGACCATAGATACTCAATACTTAGGAAAGTTATAGTTACGCAATACATTAATTAACAACCTAATTATCGGTAATCATCTCTGCTAAATGTGCCCCTAGACCAGGACTCAAAACGTCACAGATTTTATATTAGTTGCGATGAGCAGTTTTCGCCGGAGCGACTAGCTACTCTGACACACCCTGTATATATACTGCAGGCACAGAAATTACGTCCTCCTCTGTTCCTTCCTGTTCCGTACTCGTCACTGCTCATGACTGCTCTCCGGTCTCCTTATCTCTTCGCTTTTCATCATGTTTCCGAGTTCTCCGCTCTCCTTCGCTTGTGGTTTTATTTTTATAACCAAACTTTAATTTTGCAGTGTTCCCTTGTATTTCGCTTGGAGGGCCAGCATCTGGCCCTCCAAGCGATCGGCTTCACTTTTGCCGATGACACGGCAGCTCGGATGGCAGCCAAGGAGCTTTGCTGCTGCGCGTGTTATACAAAAAAGAACAGCAACCTGAGTCTCTGGCGGTTCCGAATACTGCAATGTCGACACTACCGAAATCGGGGGGGGGGGGGTAAGCAGGGCAGATTGAGCAGATGAGGAACCGGACAGAGAACGAACTCACAAACCATGGAACAATGGAGAGTTTCCGCGCGGGAACCTCATTGTGGCCTTTAGAGCCGCTCGTACAAAGAAAAATTGCTTCGCTAGCAAAAACAATACGTGTAATCGTTAAAACTAATCCATATAAGCACAACCCATAAAAGTTTTTACAAAAATAAATGGCAATATATTAGCAATTCGGTTTGATCAAGCCATTTATTTTGCTAAATGGGTGACCGTTGTCTCCAACAAATCGAAAACTATACAATTGCAATGAACATCTCCTAAATGGCATTCGAGATGTTCTCCGACACCAGCCTTTCTGAGCTCCCGAAAGCTTGAATGCATCCTTGTACTGACGTCTCGGAGAGGCCTCATTTAGCCTGAAATGGCGATTTAAGACAAGCCGGAGCGTGGCCGTACGTAACGATATCCGACCGGCTCAACTACAGGCCATTATTGCAGCAGAGTATGAGAGCCCATCGCAGAGGACGGATACCTGCCGCAGTCGTTTCTAAGTAGACCAGAGTATCTCTAAACCTAATGAGTAATGCTATACGCACGACGCTGTGCACGTCGACCAAAAATGGCTATACGCACAACGCGGAAACTTCTTGGGTCTCGTATGAAACGAATTGTCAAAACGTGTCGCTAAAGCTGTAGCGTAGCCTTGTGGTAAGGTGGCTGCTCCACACGCAGCGGACATAGGATCGAATCCGGTAGGCGGCGGACATAGTTTTCTTTCCTTTCTCAAACTTTTGGGGTTACTAACGACGCTTCGTTTTTACAATTATTACAGTAGACGAAACGTCGCTGAAATTAAGTAGTATGCGACTCCCTCCGGGAGTGCAGTGGGGGACAGAGGGGCTTCGGTCGCCGGCGGGGCGCCGCGAAGCGGCGTGTACGGGTGGGCCATGTGGGTTATTATTGTTTAATGAGCCATCCGAAGACGGTGGGGTGAGTCAACACGCGCCACAGTGATATACACGCCGTCCCCCACTGTGCCTCCGAGAAGGACGATCCAAGCGGCATGAACTCGTCGCGTCGTGCGCATAGCCATTTCCGGTCGACGTGGAACATGGGACTCATAAACGCTATCAAAGAAATCTAGAAATCTTTCTGGTCTTGTGCGTTTTGCACAAGACCAGAAACCTCGCAAGGTTAGTAGGTCTAGCAGTCGGGAAGGAAGGACACTTACATCGGAATCATCTCCCTGAGTATCTGAGTATCCCTTTGGCGCCTTGCCGGCGTCTCGCGCAGTTCTTGCTCTGCCAACTGCACCAGCTTGTGGTCAAGGAAAGCGCTGTGGTAATCGGCATCATCGTCGTCAGAAACGGTGGGAGACGGCGGATCCGACTCAGCGTCCTGAAATGAGACAATTTTGACGACGAATCTCAGTCAAGCATATTTACATGTTCCCCATTTGCTCTGCATACATAGAAAAAATGGCGTCAAAAGAAGTAAAAAGGCCCATATAGGTAACGTGGCGTCAATCTTCCCCGGTAAATTTAGCAGAAAAACTCAATTCGTCTACAAGACGGGAATTTCCCCTCTAAATTTAGCGGGGAAAGTGAGCTGACGCATAGGTCACGTGCCGCACATTTTCCCAAGGTGTATAGGCCACGGGACGCCACTTTCCCCGCTAAATTTAGCGAAGAAACTGAAGAGGTTCATAGGGTACGTGACGTCAGTTTTTCCGCTAAGTTCAACTGTCAAACTGAATTGGTCTGTCCGCATGTTCCGTGACGTCAGGTCACATCATATCAATTTCTGAGCTAAATTTAGCGGGAAATGCATGGACGGACAAAGTTTTGGGATTGGAGTAGCGTTAAAAATACTTTTTTGTTTTGTTTGAATAAGTAAATTACCTAGACATCCAGCCTTCCTATGCAAGCTGTGAGCATCATCACGCAAGGATACTTTCCGAACATGTGGTTCATATCTTTCATATCGCCGAAGGCTCAGCTAAGCAAGTGCTGCAGGTAGTACTGCTGCGGTTGGTTCATTCGGCTACTCTTACTGCATAAATGAAGCCTGGAGTCTATAAGGCAACAGGCCAAAGTGATATATGTAAAAGCTTGCTGCAGTCTATGCCAAGGTGAGACGGAATGTTGTTCGACCAGTAAGCCTGTAGCTTGCACTAACACACTTACATCTCTTGGGCTGAGCAGGAGTTCGGAACGATTATCAGATTCTACAATTGTTTCACTCGAGTTTGACAGTCAAAAATCGCAGCGATAGCCGCGTGGATATTAGCCTTGGAATGCGGAACGACCGATAAGAACGATTCTGACAAGACACCCTCCACCCGCGAACAAGAGATGGTGAACCCGATGAACTAGTTTCACGGGCGCATCCTAGAATGTGTTCTGGTCGGTACGACAATGTGACCGCCAGGATTTCCGTAGTACGCGACAGGACTGGCGACGAAGCCGGGCGGGCCTTCATCGCGGGCCGCATCTGCTTACTTATACACACGGCCCCAGTCTTTCAAATCGGACAGAGAAAAGCAGCATTAGCGCGACCGGTGCCACAGAGCAGACAACGAAGGCCAGTCAGTAAACGAATATTGGAAGAAATTTGTAAAGGACGAGAGAGAGAAAACAAAAATCACAGGTTTTTATTTTAAAGCATAAAGCTAAATCGTGGGTGTTTTTCAGGGACTTACATTGTTATTATACATTATACACAGGGACTCCGGAACTATTTTGGGAGTGGGGGGGGGGGGGGGGCAAGTACTGCCATATTTTGGGAGTGGGGGGGGGGGGGGGCAAGTACTGCACGGGGGGCGGGGCCCCCACGAAAGTGGGGGGGCCCTGCCTCCTGTGCAAAAATGTTGGGGGGCGACCGCCCCCCCGGTTCCAGAGTCCCTGATTATACATATATAAAAAACACAGAACATGGTTGCGAGTTTTCAACGTCTAGGAAACATGCAAAAAACCGGAATAAACCAAATTAGAAAAAAAAAGAAAAGAAAAAGAAGCAACACGTTGTAGACTTTTCAGTCCGGTCTACGATCCGGCTAATAACAAAAAAAAAAGACCTTTTTTTTTGGCAAAGTTTAGCAGATATATAATTACTCAAGGAGAGTTTTTTTTTCCCCGGATTTGATAAATTTGCTTTTGGGTTATTTTTCGGAGTTTATCGGTTCTTATTTAAAACATGGAACCCTAGTTTTCCCAGAAAACACGCCGGAACGCGGGTCATGCACTCCGGCGGACGAGCGCTAAAAGTGCCGCTGAACGCGAATGTAAGTAAAAGGAATGGTGTCTGACAAAAACACAAGACAAATCTGGCATTGTTTTTTTTTTTTTGTTTGCAGCGAAGTTTGATGTTATTTGGTAATGAGTTTTGCGAAAATACGATTTCAGAAAAAGTCGGCTATTAGCAGGCTCGAAACATAAACGAGGAGTTAGAACAAGAATAATTAACTAAACGCATTAAAAATCACAAAATAAATTTTCAAAAAAACAAAAAACAAACGGGACATTTGTAATTAATGTTAATCCAGCGAACGCCTATTCAATCTAAAACCAACTATCCGCGTATCGCTAGTCAGACTATTAACCAGTAATTCCCTTCGACTTACCTTTGTCATAGTTGCTGAATCCAAGCGATGGCGAGGACGTGCAGATCTTGACGTGACGGAAAGAGCCCGCGGCGGCGAAGGTCAAGAAGGGACCGAAATCTGCGAGCGATGCCCTCCACAAACTGCCAGAGATCTTCACCGCACGTGCACACGATCCAACACTGGACACGATTCAGTGGTCCGCCGTCCTCCGCGCACTTCCCCTTCCTCGAAGCGCTGCCATTGGCTGCAGCATGGGTCTCGCGGCCGGAAGCTTCCGAAGGCCCACAAGGTCGTTGTCGAAGCACAAAGTACACAATGGTGGATAGAAGGGTGAGAGTGTCCAAGGCGCTCGGGACGCCTGTCTGCGGGGAAGGCTTGCTTTGCTTGGGCGAGGGGGTGACTTGTCGGTGAAGAATCAGTTCCTAAGAAGGGAGGGTAGAAGGAGATAAAAAAAGAAAAAAAAAGATGGGGTTAAGCAAGGTCGTGACATTGGTAAGTACACTGCGAACAAACGGAGAAAGACGGGGAGGCAGGGTCGGTCGGACCTGGACATGTTCTGAGAATCGTCGAGTGCGTTCTATGTGTGAAAGGTTCAACAACCCGTTCTGCATTTGGTGGTGCGGGCGGTGAGAGTGATGGTCCGGTGTCAGCATGGTGACCTCATTATCGGGGGAACCGCTTTATTGTTCATTGCTTTGAAAAGATAAGTTCCCGTTTTGTTAGTCGACCCAGATTTGAAAAGATTCTCTAGTCCTCTCTTCCGGACAGCTGGCGACAAAAAAACTTATGCGAATTACCTTTCTTTTTTTCTTTTTGTATTCGTGATTTTGTGTGTCGGTGTTGTTTGGCTAAAACCGAATAGTCGAACATTTTACCGGCTAATCGTTTCCGTTGTTTGTCGTTTGTTTGGTTTAAACGAAAAGCATGGAACACTATATATAACAAATAAATATTACTCGCGTTGGTGCCAATACTTCAAACCAATGTGGTCAGTTTAGACGATGACCTTTTACGTTTCTTGCGTCTTCAATCCTGTGAACATCGATTCCCTGGGTATTACGCTTAAATGAGAGCTATTTCTTAAGTATAGTAAGTTATCTCACAGCATAGCAGTGTAGAATACACTGCAAACCGTAAATTCGCAGTGAATATTAAAGACAAAGACAAAAACACTGCACGTTTGGACTATATTTATGACTATGTTTAGAATTAAAACGGAGCAAAGGACGAGAGACCGGTTTAAGAAAGACAGAGACAGCGCTATATTTAGTCCATATATGTTATAGTTACTAAATATTAATATACATACTAAATATATAAATATAAACTAAATCTCAGTGAAGATATTCTATATTTACTATGATTCGTCTCGCATCACACTGACGAATGTGCACCTCATAGAACCGAACCCAGCTATTTCATAGATTATTTTTCTTCGCTTTGGTTTCTGTGATCATGAGTGTAGGTCAATAGCAGGGGCTAATTTATGAATCCCGGAGAAGAGCTCACAGGATAAAATCCCACCAGAGATAAAGCCCAACGGAGAAAAGCTCACCAGTCTTTTAACAGACTCGGAGAAAAGTTCGCCTCAAATTAAATTATGTAAATTGATCGTTAATAGCAGTAGTGCTGCCAAGGCTTTGTGCATCTCTCACGCAGGCGGTACACCGTGCAACAGAGTTAGCACAAAACCATTTTTCGCATTTTACTTAGAGAAGATGCGTCAAACTTTTATGGCTTAAGTTTGTGCCCCGAATGAGCAATTTCCACGAAACTAGTAGTTTTAATAACAACCATCAAAATCTAAAACAAAAGTTGATAATTTGCTTAAGTTGACAGGTCCGCAGTATCCGCAAATCGCACTGCTGTAAGCAATTTTTTTCAGATTAAAAATTGACGTCAGATTTATTTATTTACATTCGACTAGTATCACTTTAGCTAGAAAATATGATTATTTATCACTATTCGCGACTCCAGCGAAATCGACGCCGCGTACGCCGCCAGCTCGAGAGATCGTTTCGACTCTGTCGTCTGCTATCGCTACTTGGTTTCGTATAGGCAGCATAGAAACAACATCGTTCCCAGTAATTATTTTATGCTTCCGTGTCATTCCTACGCAGTGATTAGAAGAAGGTTTCTACCGAAAATCACTTGCTTTCATATGTAACACCGATTTTACGCTGCAATGCAAGACATTTATGGTGGTCCGCGTGTTGAACGACGAAAACGACTCACTCGTCCGCCATTTGCTACCGCGCGCCCTATAGTTCACTGAGTGCGAATATGCATTTCTAAACACGACCGGTTGTTTGGTCAATGCTTCCGATCAGTGAAAACAATACAGAAAAAAAACAGGATTACTGCAATTTTAACAGCATTTTGTTCATGAAAACCCTGCCATGCTAGCACAAAAACAGCTTCCTTTTTTTTCGTAGCGGAAAAGCTGTATTTGCTTCTTCTTCTTTTTTTGCGATCTGATTTTCTAGCAATTCGACATTACATTCTCAGTTTTCGCTTCTATATCTTAATTATGAAATCATAACAAAAAAAAAAATCTGAGGTAACTGACGAATGAAGTCGGAGGTAGAAATAAAGCTCCATGCATCTATTTGCTCCGAAAACCGCTGCTTTTTGCTCGTGTTCAGTCCGATAGAAATCTATAAGTTGTGGGATGATTCTTTGATTTAAACACAAAATATATGGCCATATAAAAACATCAAATAATAAAGAAATCAAGAAAAAGAGCAATCATTCTTGCGGCCGATTAAGTTTTAATTTAAATCAAAATAGTAAAAGACCGGTGTGATTTGAATCACGATTAAAGCCATCTTTAGTTTTAATACTCCGGCCTGACTGTTGCCCTCGTCCCGCTTTAATGTCAACCTATTTCACGTGTCACCATATTTATTTCTGACGTCCTAGCGACATTTTTTTTAAATTAGCGTTCTATCGAAATTATTTATTTTATTTTCGTCGGGCAATGCCTAACGTGTTACACGATGTTTTAATATTTTAAGAATATATTCCGCTAGTGAAGTGCAGAATGACCGCATGCGCATAGGGCATCACAGCATACTTCAGTTGAATGAACGCACTTCACTTGAGTTGACGCTCGAATCTTAGATTCGTAGGCGAGTTTTTCTCCGCATCGGTCAAAAGGCTGGTGAGCTTTTCTTCGCATCGGACAGTCTGGCGGTGAGCTTTTCTCCGGTGAGCCTTTCTCCGCCGCCCTAATTTATGGGCCGTGATTTAGGGTAGATGGAGGGAAAAAAACTATGGAGGTATTTGACGTGACGGATAGCTGTGATGTCACGGGTGAAGCGTTTCGCAGATCCAATTCGATGACCTAATATTCGCCATTTCACCAAAAAATATATTTTCTCGTGAAAAAAAAAACAAATAAACACTGGTGTATTTCGTTCTTTCTCATAAAATTGTGTCACTGGGAAGCTCAGGAGAAAGGTGGGGGGGGGCAATCTACCTCCCCCCTTTTGAAATTCGCCCCTGCAATAGGGCATTTTCAAAATACCATCAAGTTGACTCTTTTTAGGGCACGAAGCGTCTCACCACACCTGAGTGTAGTGACAGGGTGTCACACCGGATGGCGGAGAAAGCTCACCGGAGATAAGCTCACGGAAGAAAACCTCTTTGGACTTTTGACGGATGCGGAGAAAACCTCACCTATGAATCTCGAGCATTCACTCATGTGACATCGTTCACTCGCCTAAAGTATGCTGGGATGCTTTATGCGCATGCGGTCATTCTACACTTCACTAGCAGAATTTATTTTTAAAATAATGTCCTGTAGCACATCAGGGGTTGCCCGACGCAAATAAAACAACCGATGTCAATATAACTCTAGTTAGAAAACATACCGGGGGAAATATAACCAGAGTAGAGGGCTGCAGCTTGAGTAGTTTCTGGATATTTATTGATGAAAATGACCTTCTACGTAGTATACCGACCAGGCACGTAGCCAGAATTTTGTTTTGGGGGGAGGGGGGGGGCGGGCACCCATGACAAATTGTTCTATGAGGGGAGGGGGAGAGGAGGCCCCAGCAAAATGGAAGATTTCTGGGGGGGGGCGGGTCCCATGGGCCGCCCCCTGGATACGTCGCACGTGCCTGACACGACACCGGATTGCAAAATCACCACATTTCACCGTTCGTTTAAGAATTAGTGGTATAAATAAATCTTCCTTCATTAGAGCAAAAAAAAAAAAGAAAAAATGTCGTATTTCTTCTATCCCGGTTACGCAGAACTAAATATGGTAACACACACGCGAAATGGGTTGACATAAAATTGGAACTAGGGCTGCAGCCAGGGTGGAGAATGAAAATCAAGATGTATTAAATCGTGATTTTAATCAGACCGGTTTTTCTAGGATGATTTAAATCAAACCTTTCCCGCCAATATAATCCATAAAATATATATTTTTATTTACCGTTTGTTTATCATTTGATGCTTTCAAATAGGTGCACATGTCCTGTATTTAAATCAAAGAATCATCACACAAGAAATATATCGGACTGAACAGGAGCAAAAAGCAGTGGTCTTCGGAGCAAATCGATGCGTTGAGCTTCATTTCTACCTCCGACTTCGTTCTTCAGTTACGTCACATCTTTTTGCAATCAAATCAGAACGCAAAAAATAGAAACAAAAACAGCAAAAACAATGTCTTCTTGCAAAAAAAAATCAGATTGCAAAAAATAGGAGCAAATACAGATTTTTTTGCTAACAAAACACTAAGCTGTTTTTGTTCTAGTAGGGCGGGGTTTTCATGAACAAAATGTTGTTAAAACTGCATAAATTTTTTTCCGCATTGTTTTCATCGATTTGAAGAATTGATCAAGCAACCTGCCGTGTCTAAAAACGCATATAGTGATAAATAATCAATATTTCTAGCTACAACGATATTAGTCTTATTTAGATAAAATAAATCCGACTTAAATAAAACAACTTTTTAATTATTAATTTTTCTCATTTTCCTTACAGCAGAACGACCTGATGTGAAGTGGGTACACTGGGTGACACTGTCAATATGGACGAACGATCGGCTTTTTCTTTTATATTTTTCTGGTTGCCG
>JAZHYW010047438.1:0-10679 GCA_037355805.1 Ixodes ricinus | reverse complement strand
GTACTTCGTTCCGTTACGTATTACTATAAACCCCAATAATAACCCACGAATTGGAAGAAAATTAAATACCGAAAACACGGAACCTACCGAGTATATTGAACTTCGTCTCTAGTACCGAGAACACACATTTTGATTGTGTGACTTCATTCAAATTGGTGGCTGCTTTTTATACCTTGTTAAACTAAACGCTCTAATATTTTTCTCTTCTTTTTTTTTTTTTAGATGAAGGGAAGAGCGGCTTATACACTCGCACGGACGCCGCCTTCCTTCTCAAGTTTCTCCGCGCACGGAAGTTCGACGTCGACAGGGCGTTCACCCTCCTCAAGAACTACTACGGTTACCGGAGCAGGCACAGGAAGATATTCCAAGACCTGCTGCCTTCGGCTCTGCACAGCAACCTGAGGTACAACTACCAGACTCTGCTTCCTGGCAGAGACCGAAAAGGAAGGGCCATTCTCGTTGTTAAATCAGGTGAGCATTTTCGTCTCATTCAATTTCAACACATCCGACGTCTCACCGTTCAAATGCGGTTACAACTGCGAACTGTGGCTAAAGGTGCTTATTGTCTGTCAAGAAAGTAATCGTTTTGTGTGTATATATATGAGTTCGGACAACGGAAAGTTAGACAAGCCCCCCCCCCCCCCCTTTTTATGAATGTCATGGCGTCTGCGCTCTAGAGAAATTTAGTCACTGCAGTACCACCGCTTGAGGTTAGTCATGTGCACCACGCAGGAGTCACACGAACAGACGCCGGTTCGATGCTCACCCAGATCGAAACGGGCGAGGGCGAAAAATTAAATCCAGGGTCCCTGGGTACAGCTGCGCGAGCTAGCAATGCACGGCTTCAGCAAGAGCAATGCGTTTCTGCACGTCACGACCGGTTTGCTAGAAGCAGTCTTTGCTAAGACTGTGTACAAAACGCAATACACGAGCGGAGAGATACGTGAAGTCAAACATCAAACGCTCGAGCGTCCCAAACTTGTGCGGACTTTCCATCACATAGTCTTAGCTAAGACGCTGCTTCATCTCGATCTGAGCGGGTGAGCTTGAGACCGGCTTATCAATGACTGCGTTTACATGGATGCGTCAGTAGCGCATCATATGGAGCAGAGACCAAACCCACGCACCCTGTTTCTTTACTTCTTCCTTTTCTACCAATCAAAACAGTCAAATTTCGATTCGATGCGTTACGGTCTCATCCATGTAAATGCAGCCTATATGGCTACGTCGTAATGAACGCGATCGTAAAGCATCGAATTGAACAGAGACCAATCGCACGCAGCCTGTCTTCCTATTTCTTCCCCTTTTACCCATCTGCTATCAATCAAAATAGTCAAATCTCGATTCGATGCGCTACGGTCGCATCCTTGCCTACCATATACATGAACGCGATCGTAGCGCATCGTATCGAGCAGGGACCAATCACACGCACCCGGCCTCCCTACTTCGTCTGCTACCCATACTACCAATAAGAATAGTCAAATCTCCATCGCGCCACCGTCGCATCCATCTAAACGCAGATCAATGACAGTGTGAAGGAAGCACTAGCGCGCGCACGGAGATCGGTGGCCGAGTGGGCTAGCGCATACCAGCTCGGAGCACCTGAAGCGAAAGCTCGCGGTGCAGAACTCAGAGATCCTGGGCTGAGTCGCCACCCCTGCCCGTTTCGGTCTGGATGAACGTCGTACCGGCGTGTGGTCGTGTGTCACTATCGCGTGGTGCACGATAAAATCCCCAGGCTAGCGGTTTCCTACTACACCGGTTAAATTTCTCATCTATACAGCTGAGACACCGGACGACCATTGGGGCTCACTAAATACCGACTCTTTAGACATGCAGACAACACAATTAGTGCTAGCGCACGAGTGGAGGGACTAGCCATAGCCTCCTCTCTACTGACAAAGCCTGGCAGATCGCCACGAGCGGCCGCCGGAATGGAAAGGGTGGAGCAGCAGACAACGGATGAGGAGAGCCACGTGACTGGCGCCCCGCCGCGGCGAGTCGCCGAAACTCGCATTTCCCGAGCGATCAAGTGCGTTTCGGGTCCTCCCCGCTGCAAAAGCTGTGTGTGACGTCCAGGTTCCCCGAGAAATGCCTCTTTTATGGTCTGTGCTACTAGATCCTCACGCTCCAAATCTGCGACCTGGCACTCTCAGTCGTTGAACTGCCAGGGCTTTTGAGCTGGCAGGCGCGTCACGCGCCACGTTAAAGCTTGTGCACAGATTTGCGTGAATGTGATCGATGTGCTGTGCCCACTTGTAACCGTGCTTACCAGAGAAAACGAACTGGCGCACTTGCGCCATCTATAGGTAGCCCCGAACTACCTCCGACCTGCGTGAAACTAGACTAAAGGTTTTGCCGTATTTGCGATATCAAATCCACGCACTCGCTATAGACAAAAAGCTTGTCGCTGAAAACATTTTGAATATTTGAAGCACAAGGTGCAATTGTGATGCGTAATAGATACACAGATCGGATATGTTTCAGAGCTACTCGATAGAGGACGCTGGTATATATAGTTCGCTCGTCGAAAGCAGTCACACCGCGGCTACAAAGCAGTGAATCACACCCGGACGCAAATTTGGGAACCGGTCTTCACCAGATCGTTGGCTACCGGCTTCGGTTGAGCTGGTTGGTACGTAATGCTGTAGGATCAGCTTAAAATTACATAGACCAACGAAGAAAGAGGGGACAGAACAAAACAGCTGACTAACAACTTTGGCTTCTTGTATGTGTGAACACCTTCTGAAGACGGGTATGCATATGAAAAAGTGTACTAAAGCAAAGTTCCAAGTCAGCTGTTATTGTCCTGTTCCGTTTTAAATGCGTTAGCCTTTTGCCCTGATACATGTTGGACGGTCGTGGTTTGGACTGGACTGGACTGATTTCGAGAGGCCGATGCGCGGTTCCCGCTGTGCTCTTTCACCCAGTTCGTGTAGTACGCTCGTTAAGTCCGCTTTAACTCTTACAAGAGGGAGAGTGTCTGCTGGCACGCCTTGAAATCCGCGGTAGCTATGGAGAGGGGGGCGGGGCGTACGCGACAACGTAAAATTGAGGCGCAGCGACGACGCCGTTTGCGCGAAACCGCCGACGCCTGGGAGAGAAGATCGACTCTTCGAGGACAAGAGTATCCGGTCCGCATACTGTTGTCTTCGGTCGAGGCAAGCCTTGGTGGCTGCATTCGAAACCACCGACGCCCGAGAGAACAGAGGCCAGATTCATAAAAAACCTCTTACCTACGACAACTTAGCTACGAAGTTCGTAAAGTTACGATCATCGTAAGATGAGGCGAAAACGGTATTCACAAACGCGTTCTTAAGTGAGAGGAGGAAAGTTACGACCTCCTAGAGAAAAACGACGACTTCCGGTGCTGTTGCTATGGCGACGGCGTCTTCGGCAACACGAACAACCAATCGGAGAGCACGGCATAGTTCGGAGCACGTGGATTTTTAATAACAAACACAGGCTAACTACTCGTTGATAGTCAGCTCGGTGTATGTCCTGTCCTGTCTATGTGCAAATGTTTAGTGTTCAAGCTGTTTCTCATAAACACGGATGGCCTTTCCACCACCACTTGTCTGGGGTTCGTGTCCGTGCAGTGATAAATCGACGCTAACACGATTTAAACGCTTCGTTGACTGCTACGAACTCGAACGCTACGAAGTCAACACAACTGTCATCGTTGGTAAAAGCCCCGTGCCAGTCGTTTGCAAAGCGACGTAGAGAGAAACAAACCGCCACGGCGTTTTTCGCGGCCTCGGAAATGCAGGAGCGAGCCGACGTTAAAAAAGATACGTTTGAACTACGAGAGTGTCAGCAAGAGTCGCGCAAATACCTGTTCACACTGGGAACGGACGCGCGCGTTTGATCGAAGTGCTGGATTACCTCTATTAGACCGCGCCTTGGTAAGCGCTTCGGGGCCGATCTTATACGATTGCAACTCGATACTGACGTGACACTCGGCAAAGAAAGGTTGGACCGTCATCGCGTAGCTCGACAGTGACGTAGCGTCGTGTCAGAATAGAAATGGCATACTAATAACAAAGTGTACATACCGTGTTACGAAGGTAATCCACACGGCGTTTATTTGAGCTCTATATCACACAAAACAAGATAGAATCGATGAGAGTCCCTTTCCGACGACAGCGTTCGTCACCGCTGCCTCGGAAAACAAGGAGATGACATGGGGAAGAGATTGACCTCTGAAATTTAGTTCAGCGGTCAAACTATTCATACGGGAAGGGTCCACAAGGGTCGCGCGGGCATATTCCATTCAGCAATCCAGCCGGTCGTGGGCAGACGGTCTTAGCCAAGGACCGTCGGAGCGGTCGGAGTGCCTGCTAGGCCTATTCTGTCGAGCTCGCTTGGTCGGTGGGATCGTTGCCTTTGTTGCTTTTCCCGGGTGTCTGTGGATCCAGCGTTGACGTTCGTCGTGGTCGGTTTCAAGGACTTCTTCCTTTTTTCTTGCTGCTTGAAGTCGGGACGCGCGAGAAGAGCATGTAGAAAAATAAATGTCCTTTGGTCGTCGCGACCAAGTAACTGTGCGATGCTGTCGGCCATGTTGATTTGATCGTAAAAAGTGCGTAAGACAGCTTCGGAGCTGTCGTAGGATTTTGTCGTAACCTGCGCAAAAGTTACGACAATTTCGTTTCGAGAATACGGATTTTCTCTCAAATATGTCGTACGCACGTTTTTCGTCGTAAGTTCGCTTTGAGAATCCGGCCTCAGACTTGCTCTCCGAACACGACAGTATAGGGAGTATTCACTGGGCGTCATAGGTGAGCTCGCTGCTGCTTTCTGACCACAGGTGAAGAGAGAGGGAAAGATGCTTTTGTACGAATTTTGAGTGGCAAGTTAATCTTCTATAATCTTCTAGGGGGAGAATAGCGACGTTTGAAGAAGCCTGGGACCTACAAAGGAGAGTCCCGGTGATAAGAGGATTTCGCCTTCCCCTCTTCTCTTGCGGTTGCCCGAGAGCTGACGGGAAACTCTTCCCGGGCATGCGCTGTGAGCAGTTACCTCAAATATGGCGCCCAGTGAATACCCCCTATACAGACCGTTGCGAGGTTGAAATTCTCATCTTTCACATGGTCGATTCCTTGAGCTAAATGCTAGCGCATTTCGTCGAGAATCAACGTAGCGACAGTAGCGTTTTCTTCTTCGTTGTTTTCTCTTAATCTAAAGCTAACCAATACACCAATATTTACCAGATCGATATCGCAAACACAGCGGTATTCCCCTTTGTCCTTTGCTGTCTTACACAATAAATTTCATTTTGTTTGTTTTCCAGGGCTTTGGGACCCGCTAGAATACGGGGCGGATGAGATGTTCCGCACGAACCTGCTTTGTGTTGAGCATGCCATTCAAGACGTTGAGACTCAGGTTCGCGGCATCGTACTCGTGAACGACCTCCAAGGAATGAGCCTGCATCACGTGAGGCATTGTCCTCCGACTCACTTCATAAAGATCATTCACTTAATACAGGTAAGCGGCCTTCACTCCAAATCCGTAAAAGTCGCACAGTGCTCCTGTGTGTATTTGCGTGTAAAGTATCGCTTTAAAGTTGCATTTTAATTTTATCTTAATGACCTCACTTACAATATCTTTGTTGATAAATTGTAGTCGACAACAATTGTTTCGTGGTCAAGATGCCTTTTCTTTAAATCTTTCCATAAATAGGTTGCTAGTAAACTGTTAAAGAACCTTAACCAAATCTTCAAAAGGCCTCGATTCTTTTACTATATATGTATATATAATCATCTAAGTGCTCTCGAATCGCAAATTCATGAAACGTTTGAGTTTTCTCAGACTGTACCTGCCGATAAAGCAATCCACAGTAAAGCAATCATGTTCCACCGGAACGTTCCACTGGAAGCACTAGTGTCAGAGCCACCCGATTCTAGTACAATCAGAGTAAGAAGTACACTTCGATACCTGAGATTCGCACATGCCCAGTCACCTGATGATGACATTATGAAGGGAAAAAATCGACTTGCTCTTACACTTTTGTTACGATCAGAATCACCAGCCCAAGTAACGCGCAGTATCACTGATATGGGCACATCAGGGTAAGCTGTGTTTCTTTTCTGACGCAGCCTTGAACCCTTATCCCGCAAACCGCCTCGGTGGCTCCCGAAAAAGCCAGCCGACAGATTCCCGGTGGCGAGTTCGAATCCGGCCGCGGGAGTGCCACGATCCGCAGAGGCATATTGCGGAGAATGTGCGGTTTCGGTTGCAGCTCAAAACAAACGGTGCGGAGTTATGCGCGTTCGTCAGGTGGCCGGCACACTCTAGATACGCCAGCCCACTCTTGAGGCGATTCTAAATTTGTTGACACTTTCACAGCCCTGCGCACGATCTCCGCAGCCCAGCACGTGCGTTTGTGTCACTAGGAAGGCGAGCAAAGCACGCGCCATACGCACAAACACTCAAAATGGTACCGACCAGACTTTCTGGCGTCTCAGCTAGTCTCAACCAACGGTACTCTAAACGGTTGTTTATATCTTTACCATAGGACGCGCTTTACAGCGCTGTCACAGCTACCGGTGCGCGCGCGTTCCATGCACGAGGGCTCATTCCGCTCTCGTGAGGCTGAGCACAGCCGCTACATCACCCTCTCCCGAGCGCGGGAGAGGGTGAGCTAGCGGCCGTGCTCAACCTCACGAGAGCGGAATGAGCCCTCGTGCATGGAACGCGCGCACCGGTAGCTGACAGCGCTGTAAACGCGTCTATGGTAAGATATAAACAACCGTTTAGAGTGCGTTGAATGACTGCCTTCATAGCTCTGTGGTTAGCGCGTCTGCCTGCTGATCAAAGGGTCAACGGTTCGAATCCCAGCCGGCGCCGGTCTTTTTTGTTATTTATCGACCCGCGGCGTAAGAGGTTAGATAGCCAGATAGATAGATAGATAGATACATAGACGAAAAGTGCGTGAAGTATCAAAGAATGCTATTCGCATTAATATTCCCAGGCGGTCCAAATTAATCCTCAGTCCTCCGCTGGGGCCTGCCAGATGTCCTCCATTGGCTTGGCACGTAAAAACCCCAAATTGGATTCTGGCTTACCCACAGATACCTTTCGCTAGATAGAAGGCAGTACGTTCAAATTTATTAGAGTTATTTAGGAGCGAGTCGAAAACGGTCGTTTAAATATGTTTAGCCGTAAATAAACTTGATTATTTCTTTATTGACTTTAGAAAGTTCGTTATAGCTGCGCCCTCATTTTATGCCTACCGGGCAGAACACAGCGATGCTCTCGTAAACGTCATTTGTAGCTTTGGCGGTGCTTTAGTTTCTTTTTATTTTATATGCTTCGTCTCAGGACGCCTTTCCAGGAAGATTCAAGGCTGTTCACTTGGTGCACGAACCGTCCGTTGCCCGGGCCTTACTGGCGGTCCTTCTACCCCTCATAAAGCCAAAACTGCAAACTCGAGTGAGTGAATTTGTTTATTTGAAATGGGATCAATCAGAAATCGGGGAACAAACTTTTTAGATAGCTATAACATCGTCTGAACACGTGAAATGCAACCTATTTACACTTAGAATCGATGTTATCCTTATTCTGGGTTGGGTGGTTCGCGTGACTTGGAATATTATTCGTGATGACCTCATGGTCCATCGTTTATAAACCTTGTTTTCAACGAAACAAAAGCACGTAGATAGCAGAAATTGATTGGAGAAATATCGGCAGCCGGGTTGTGGTTTCTCTGAGATTGAAGAAGTTGCACTAGCGTCAAGCGTTTGCCCCAACTCCTGTCTGTGACGTCACGCCCGTGCAAATCATACGCAAGTGCTAAAGCTTCACGGGGACCCACTAAGCTGTTCTACAGCTCGACGTCGAACTCGAGAGCGGCTTCATGGGCCAACAGCTAAATTTGAAATGGCAACTTGAGCAACATTTCGAAATAAATAAAGTAAATCGGTTACCGCACTTGCGAAGTGGACCAATGCACTTGTTTATAAACAAATCGTCGTGTAAGTCAACACGCCTGTTTACAAATAATCCCGCGTTTTGCACACACCAGGTGTAGGCATCGCGCGTGCGCAGAAACCAGATTGACGTGAAGTGAGACGACTGCGCATGCGTCGTGCAGACTGCAGCGCCACCGCAGCGGTGTGACGTCAGAGCTGCTCGTGGGTCTGGTTGAGTTCATGTGTAGGTGACGTTTTCCTCTTCCAGATCATGTTCCACGGTTCCGACATGTCCAGCCTCCACGAGCACATCTCCAGAGGTCTTGCCTCAAGAATACGGCGGCGGAGGAGGACATATGGACAACCAAGACCTTGTGGCGGCGCTGCTCGAGAGCGAAGAGAGTTTCAGGAGAGATCTGCAGTATGGATACGCGGACAAATAGGACCAAGTTCATTTTAGCCCCGATTTGAACTACCAGGAAAGCAAGCATGTCGTCAGAGTTTGCTTGTGATGTTAAGGCAAGGATTCGGCATGAGTCACGATCTGTCGCTTGCATAACTGTCTGGAATAGACAACATCCCGACTCTGGCAGGGAGCAGTCCCGTTTCATCAGTTTTAGTTCTACGAGTTTTCGAACGATAGCGTGCACTGCGTTGGTTGTGTGTTGCAACAAGTTTAATGAAAAGGCCGCGCGACAGCATTTTTCCGGGTTCGATGACAACGTCCGCGACCTGACGTTGATTGGGTCAGAGTTCGTCGAGGAATATTCTGTGTACTCCAAACATGCAAGTGCCTTCCCTGGCGAAAGGTCAGCAACGGTTATGTGCGGGCCCACATTGTGGTATTTTATCATAAGCTTACTTTTTATCTTCAAATGGACATTTTAAGGCAACAATAAATTTCCGTCTTCAATACAGGCGCTTTGTTTTTCGTCACCCCAATAGAAAGAGGAAAACCGACGTACCTGCATGCAGGAACGACTTTCAGGTCTTGCCGCTGTGGAAACCGAAATGCTTTATTGGCCTATTTGGCTGGCTGTTGAATGCGTCCTCAGGACCAAGAGGCATTGTGGTGTACAGGGGGAGGGAGGAGCAGATATATGTAAAAATAGACAGTGACTCTTCCACAAATTTTAAATAGTAATAAGGAAAAAACAACCAAACAGACAGGTCATATGAACCAGAGTAAAAATGTTAAAAGGCGTGAAGTTGGGCTAGTTGGTTCATAATGCAAACTTTGAAACAGCGCTAAAAACACAAGAGACAAGAACGAGAAGTGGACGAACACGACGCTGACTGGCAACTGAAGTTTATTCCTGCGAGGAATGGAAAGGAAAACATAAAAGATGCACGATAGATAAAACATGATCCACCCCCTTGAGGCACGCCCGAGCACTTAAACGAATCTGCCGAATTTCTTAATGAAAGAGACTTCGTCATCCACCAAAGCCACAGACGGGGCACTAACACACGTGTCCGCTCCGTAGGTAGAAATAAAAAACGCCTCATCAATTTCTCTAGTCACTTTGTTGCGGTGACGAGCCAGAATCTTAATCTCCGTGAAAACCGGAGAACACGAACACCTATCGCAGTGAACTGCAAGGTGTCCCGACGGTGAAGACCGAAGGGAAAGGGAATGCTCCCTGGCCCTAACATTGACACACCTCACCGTTTGACCTATGTACACCTTGCCACATGACAAAGGGATCAGATAGACGACTCTGTTCGGCATGTTCATACCGGGCCTGAGGTTCAAGCCGAGACCCTTCTGAGGTGCCATTCAATTTTGGATTTGTCTCTTAAGATTCAGGCCTCTCACATTTGCTGGTCGTATGAACCCCGGTCAAAGAAGGGGCTATTGAGATATGATTCTGCCCATTCGAAACTTGTGAAAGGGCTATCGCTGTGTCATGTCTACGCACCTCTTTGGTGAAATCTTGTCACCACAGCTGCGAGAAAGTTTTTGTCTCAGGCCAGCAGATTGCATTCTGCTGGCTTCCCGTTGGCTGTGGTCGTGGGTGTTGCAGAATCACTTCTCAAAGTGTTTAGAGGTCTTTTGAGTTTGAGGGAAAGGAGGAGGATGCCCTCCAGGCCGGTTGTTCTGCCTTATGTACACACTTTTTCACATAGGATCAAGCAGGTGGCTGAGAAGTTTGACGTGCCTGTTGTGTTCTCAGCCCCTTCAAAGTTGTCCCGTCTTTGCGCCGCAGTTAATCGTGTTGGGTCATCTGGGCCTCGGTGTGAGGTTAGCCACCGAACCCGGTATGTTACGTGCGCGACGGGTGTCGTCTATCTGATCCCTTTGTCATGTGGCAAGGTGTACATAGGTCAAACGGGGAGGTGTGTCAATGTTAGGGCCAGGGAGCATTCCCTTTCCCTTCGGTCTTCACCGTCGGGACACCTTGCAGTTCACTGCGATAGGTGTTCGTGTTCTCCGGTTTTCACGGAGATTAAGATTCTGGCTCGTCACCGCAACAAAGTGACTAGAGAAATTGATGAGGCGTTTTTTATTTCTACCTACGGAGCGGACACGTGTGTTAGTGCCCCGTCTGTGGCTTTGGTGGATGACGAAGTCTCTTTCATTAAGAAATTCGGCAGATTCGTTTAAGTGCTCGGGCGTGCCTCAAGGGGTGGATCATGTTTTATCTATCGTGCATCTTTTATGTTTTCCTTTCCATTCCTCGCAGGAATAAACTTCAGTTGCCAGTCAGCGTCGTGTTCGTCCACTTCTCGTTCTGTCTCTTGTGTTTAGCGCTGTTTCAAAGTTTG
>JAZHYW010047435.1:0-40801 GCA_037355805.1 Ixodes ricinus | reverse complement strand
TGAGTCAAGCAAGCCTTATCTTATCAGCTCCACTCAGTTTCAGTTACCTAAATTTTGGTCCCGTAAAATTGTTGCTTTTCTGCCTGTTATGGCATATCTGTCGACACCTTTCCATGGGATGGGATGCCAGTTCTCCTAAAAATGATGCAATGTCCATCGCGGCCGCACTTTATTTGAACAAGTGGTTTCGGCCAGATAGCAAAAAAAAAAAAGAGAAATAAGGTGAGCTTTTTGTCCTGGGTCTCTGAAAAAACTGGTGAGCTTTTTTAACCGGTGAGCTTCTGTCCGGTGAGTTTCTGTCCGGTGAGTCTTTTGTCCGGTGAGCTTTTGTCCGGTTACCGGCGAAAAGCTGTCGAGCGGCGCATAAGTACAGCTGAAGCTGCCACCAGGGTGAAGTCCAGCCGACGACGGTAGCAATTTTGCTGTCCATCGACGATAACGTGGTGATCCGCGGCGTCACCTTGTCTCGGAATCCGATCCGTCCCAGTGATGTCGAGGAACGTGCGGGTCATCGTCCGCGACGACTGCTTCTGCGGTGATGGCCTCACGAAAAGACAAGGACTCGTTCCATGCGCGGAAATCAGCGTGCAGGCGAGCAGGAGCTGACAATACATGGCGAACATTCGGTTACTGTGCACTGCTGACGTTCCACCATCCCCACTTGAAACTGACGTACCACCATCCCCACTTGAACCCGAAATTACTTTTCCGCAGGTTTGGCACTTTGCCTTGAAGGTAGTGGTTTGGGACAAAGAGGAGTCTTCAATGGGCTCAAAAAACGTTCCATCAAAAATTGACCGCGGTCCCTTTCTTGACATCCTGTCTGTCTGACGAGTGATCGAAAAGACTTTGACCTCTAAATAAATTTCATGTCACTCTAAATCCCATCGAAACGCCACCACGCTCCTGTCCAACGAGGACGCTCCTGTCAGCAATGATCACATGTAACTAAAGCAAGGGTGCAGGCAAGCTGGTTCAATACTGCCATGGTGGGTGTAGGCCCGTTTGTCATGTGCGCATTCGTCATAGGCCCACTGGTAATAGGCCCGTTCGTCACAGCGGAACATTTGTCATAGGAGAATTTGTCACTAGGAAAGTTTGTCACTGTGCGAATCGATTATTCGAATTTGCACAACGTATATTCATTATGCTTTGCATGCAATGAAGATTAGTACGTTATATCTCATTTTTATTGAAGAGAGGGAACATACAAACAAGTCATCGTTGTACTTAGAAAACAACAGGTTTATTGAGCGAAAAAAAATAATTAAAGAGCGATATTTCGAGCTGCCGCCCTCAAGGTTTCAAGACAATTGCGACCATCGTAGCGGCTCACAATGATCTGAAGACGCCGGTTGCAGTCGGCGTGCTTATTGGACACCCTCGGAGATATCGTGCCGCCCTCTGCTTGAGCCAGTGTCATCTCTGTCAAGGACTGCTCTCTCTTGATGCAGCCCAGGAACGCCCATATATTGGGAGACCTAAAGCCCACGTTGCTCTGGCATAAAATGAAAAAAGAACACACGCACACACTCGTAGAGAAAGCTTTTTGATTGGGCAGCGTACTGCAATTTTGAGCCACAAATGTGCTGCAGAAAACTTCCAATTTCTCAGAGGATTAGGTCAGTTCTTACCTCCAGTCCCCGGTGCCACGCTTCGATGCTGTTGTTCGTCCTTGGCATTTCTGATAGTGTTGGTCCTCTGACTGACCAAACCAGAGGAGGGAAGGTGGCCGACAACAAGCCGTTTTGACGGGGCCTCCCGATATACACGTCCTCGAAGTAGTCCGCCACGAGTGAGGCATCGGTAGGGAAAACCTCAAGAGGGTCCTTGAAGGCCTCGGGAATGTCGGTGATTGGCAAAAAGGCCAATGCTGGAAGCATTCTCATCTGTAAATCCACAAGAAATAAAGTAACCCATTGGCTTAACTGAAGACAACAATAAGTCAAATAAATAGAATGCCGCATACCAGAACAGCAAACTCTTCATCTCAATTGTAGCGACTCTGGTGACCACTGGAGCACACCTTCCTGTACACCGACTGGGATAAGTGAAAGAAAAGCACCCCAGTATCCTAGCGCAGGGAATCATGGCTTGTATCGCGTTGATTCCCGCCATCTGGAAGTCCGTGTAAGCCACCTCAAGGCAGTTGGCCCCCTTGTGACTCAGCACGACATATCCAATAATAGGGCCATGGAGCGCTTCGTTTATGCGTTTATCAGAGCTCTTGAATGCTTACCTTCTGTAGCTATAGCTTCAGATTTGGTGGGCAGCAAGCCGTGAACCATTGGCACTACCACGCATTGACTGTGGCATGCACCGCGCACAGTTGATAAAACTGTGCCGGGGTGACTTTAAAGGTCCCGTCCGCGAACCACGTAATACCCTGAGCCAGACAGCTCAAGTTGCGCTCGGTAGCAAAGATCAGGGTTCTTTCGCTTTCGCCCTCTCCGCTGTCGTGGAGGGGACAGGAATTCCCTTGGCTGTGGCGGGTGTAGGCCCTGTTCGTGACATGCCGATTCGTCATAGGCCAACTGGTAATAGGGCAATTGGTCACATAGGATAATTCGTCATAGGAGAACTCGTCACAGGAGAATTCGTCATATGAAATTTTAAAAAAGCACTGAAATGAAAGTTTAAAGTTTATTTATTTGTTGAAATGCTGACTATAATGCAAGACCTTTGATGTACAGTGAGTTGCAGAACCGACTGCGCTCATATTCATTTACACCGGGCTGGCGCCCATCATTGCTGACGTATAACAGGTGCTGCCGCAGTTGGATGCAATGAAAGTCATTACCTAATTATTAAGTGAATACTAAGTGCGTCATGATTACACTTGAAAACAAAAGGTTTATTAGTCGAGTAATTAGCATTTTAAAACGCAATATTTCGGGCTGCTGCCCTCAACGTTTCCAGACGGTTGCGACTGTCGTAGCGGCTGACGACAATCTGAAGGCGCTTGTTGCAGTCAGCGTGCTTTTTCGACACCCTTGAAGACGTAGTGCCGCCCTCAGCTTGAGCGAGTTTCATTTCCGTCAAGGACTGCTCCCTCTTGACACATCCCAGGAAGGCCCAGATGTTGGGGGAGCTACAGCCCACATTGCTCATTGAAGAAAGAAAAAGAAAAACACGCGCGAACTGTTATTACTGTATAGCCTCACGGGAGTACGCGCCTAATTGCAGAAGGCACGAACGCAGCTTCTACTATGAATCATATATATTTGCATAGAACAACGTATGGGTGACAAAGAGATAAAACGCGGTCATGTATGCGCGACATCATATTTTGAGAAATCCCGTAGCCGTCTTGATTCATCTCTCTCTCTCCCTTTCTCTCTCTTCATTCCCGAGCAGAAGTGATAATAAGGAATTTGAATTTTTTTGTCATTTCGTGACAATATATTTTAAGTTTGCGCCCCCAACCAATACATAGAAAAGTTTAGTTATTTTACGTCGAAACACCAACTGCACCGTCCATACAATGAAATAATGTAATTCGCGTTTGTTGCTACAAACAACTTAGGAGACATTAGATTAATACCTGCAGTCCTCGGTGCCAAGCCTCGATGTTGTTGTTTGTTCTTGGCATTTCCGCCAATGTCGATTCCCTCACTGACCAAACTGTCGGAAGGAAGATGGCTGTAGACATGCCGTTCCGACGGGGCCTGCCGATGTAGACATCCTCAAAGTAGTCCGCCACGTGTGCAGCCTCCGAGGGGAAAACCTCGACCAAGTCCTGGAATGCCTCTGGGATGTCGGAAATCGGCAAAAAGGCCAATGCAGGCAGCATTCTCATCTGAAAGTGCACAGGAAGTAAAATATTTTTTTGTATGAAACGCAATTTATATTAAGAAAAAAAGAACAGAAAAAAAAGAACGAAATAATTTTTGCATACCTTAACAGCAAACTCTTCATCCGCATTGTATTGACTCTGAAGACCGCTAGAGCACACCTTCCTGTATATTGACTGGGATAAATGGAAGAAGCATCCCTGGATCCTTGCGCTGGGGGCCACGGCTTTTATGGCGTTGATGGCAGCGATCTCAAAGTCAGTGTAGACCACCTCAACGCAGTGGGTCCCAACACGGCTCAGCAGCACATCGAAGAACCTTGAACAAAATAATAATAACAATTTTGTTTAGTCAGTATTACAAACCAAAGAAACAATTATGTGGACAAAATCACAATAATGGCACACCGAGGGATCCGTTTTTGTAACTTTAGTCAGGGTTGGGCAGAAATACTCAAAAATGTATTTGGAAATACAAATACTGGGATACATTAAAATAGTAGCTAAAATACTGATACTGAAATACATCTGTAAAAATGTATCGCGATACGTATCGGAAATACATTTTAAATAGAGGCAAAGAGTATTTGGAAATACAAATACAGGAATACATTTTAGCGAGGCAGAAATACAAATACAGAAATACTGATACTGCAATACTTTTTTTCAAATTTGTTTGAAACGCCAACTGAGATGAAGCTTGAAGTTTGAAATGAAAGTTTTTGATCCCGAAATTACTTTCCCGTAGGCTTGGCACTTTGCCTTGAAGCTAGTGATTTCGGCCAACGAGGAGTCTTCAATGGGCTCAAAAAAACGTTCCATCAAGGACTGACCGCGGTCCCTTCCCTGACATCCTCTCTGTGTGACGAGGGATGCGAAACGGCTTCGACCTCTAAATAAATTCTATGTCACCCTAAATCTCATCAAAACGTCACAACGCCCCTGTCCAACAAGGACGCCCCTGCCAACATTAATCACATGACGTCATGGTGGAATCAACTGGTATTATTTATCTGTAGGTGTGGCCTTAAACATGAAACTTTACCACGCTGCTGTATGAAAGGACAATACATACTTTCGTCGTAAGTTACCTTGTTGAAGATCGTGCAGGCAGTGTCATTTGAAATTTTTGAGAATAGTGGACCACCTGAAGCATCCTCGAACACACGTCTTATCTTCTGTCACGGCTGAAAAAAACGATATGGTAGCATCTCTGCTGTAAAGGTCCTTCCTGCCGACCCTCCACCAACGACGCATGAATTGCAGTCCTCAGAGACCTCGTGGATTGCGACCTGATATTGCCGGTACAGGTGCGAGCTCTCCGAGAAACAGCGCGCTTGAGACGAGTCGCAGGTGTACGAAGTCTGGGTCAGAACAGCGAGGCCAAGTCTGGCCTCCTTCCTGGGTTTGGGATCACCAGAGCAGCTGGTCACGTTCACGTCGACTGATGACGTATCCTTGAGCCGTGCAATATTACGGGCGCAGCCGCAGACGCATCCGTATAAGTGTTGAACTTCACTGCGTGATTCACAATACTATTTTAAGTCGACAACCGCCAGGCTCGTGCTGCAACGGACTGTGACTCAGCTTTGCCGGCTGGGTGTACTGTGTACGCTGGGGCAAGAGAGGCGGTTAGCAGCGGGCATTGGATGCCAGCAAACAATGACTCAAGAAATCTCTACCTAAGGACCTGCGACAGAAGATATGCTCTGACCCCACTACTGGCACGCCACCTGGTTTGAGTCCCCGACTACGCAACACTTCTCAGAAGAGAGAAGAGGACGCAAAGAAAAATAGTTTTGAGAATCGGAAGGAACCTTGGTCAGCATAGTAACAATGTCCCGGCATCTCCTTGACCCTCGTGCTCTCAGAAACAAAACAAAAAAAAAAAAAAAAACGTTCGGACATTTTTTTGTTCTTTTTGTTAGGGGGGAGTATTTCTCAAGAAATGTAACGAAATACATTTCATCTTGATTGTATCGCGATACAAAGAAACATATAAAATGTATTTCGTTACAGGAATACAGATACCGGTGAAAAAAATGTATCGCGATACAGAAATACAGATACGAAATGTATTTCTGAAATACTATCGCGATACATTTGTATCGCGATACTGCCCAACCCTGCTTTTAGTGCTTACCTTCTGTAGGTGGTTTCTGCTTTGTTGGGCAGCAAGCCGTAAACCATGGGCACTACTACATCGTTGACGACTGCATGCACAGTGTAAAGCTGGTAGAACTGCTCAGGGGTGACCTTGAAGGTTCCGTCTGCAAACCAGGTGGTTGCCCGGGCCAAATAGCTCAGGTTGCGCTCAGTTGCAAAGATGAGAAGTCTCTCGCTGTCGCCGTCGCCGCTGTCGTGCAGGAGAAACGAATCACCTTTGGCTGTGACCTGCATGAAGTTAGGACAGTTATTACGAAATCAAATACATAACGCAGCAAAGCACTTTACCTTAAACTCTGAGGGGCATTCGAATGTCTGCCCTGCAGGATGGTACACTGTACACAAAGTTCGCGCGCTGCCTCTGTTTCCGAATCGTGCGCCGTAGTGTGGATGCAGCAGGAATCTGAGAGGCAGTGTCGTCCGTTACGGAGGAGGCTGCATCCAAAAGTATCTGGTGGGGTGCTAGGCGTCCTTCCACTGCAAACAAGAGGCACATATAGAAATTGGTTCACAACTTTTCGCAACTTACCTGCTCTTAGCTTCATCTCATGACGTACTCTGAGAACACTTAGCTCGCTTGGGTCACCGGCGTGCGTGTGGTCGCTCGAGTAGGATAGTATACGAGTTATGGCTAGATCAGTTACAACTTTAGTTTTACAAAGTGTCCTTTGCCGGCAGGCCCAGTAGAGCGTCGATTCGTTAGACTTAATACGAGTGTAAGAATGTCCGTCGTGGAGGAGCATAGCCCCACCTCTCTCTGTCGTGATTAACTCCATTTCAAAAGCGAGAGTAAGATCCCATGCAAAAATGACGTTTCTTTCATAGCCTGGGACATCCGCCATCCGAAAAAGAAAAGCAGCTACATAATTCTCTGAATCTGGGCGAATCGGGTGACACGCGTACAACAACAAAGCAAACAATGACGACCTGGCGATACTTCTATAAATGGCTTAGGTGCTTTGCGAGGTTTCTTTGTTTCCTACTACTTCTAGTTTCGTTCCGAACGTCCGACCTTCGGACCGAAACCCGGAACTGCAGCACCTGTTACAGAATCTTCGCCCGCAATCAACCTTGGTGACCTTGCACGGGTTCGGCACGATCAACCAAATTTTGAAAAAAAAAAAGGAAAACTAGAACGTATTACATGACAAATTTTGGGTTACTGTGTGACAGGTGGCCCGAGTTACGAATTATCCTATGGCGAATGTTCCGCTGTGACGAATGGGCCTATTACCAGTTGCCCTATGCCGAATCGGCATGTGACGGACCGGCCGTATCCCGGCTGTGGCCTGCATGCAGGTAAAACAGTCATTATTATCATATTATGTCGCGCACTTTGACTTTTGCGCTGCAATACACTTTACCTTAAACTCTGTGGGCATTTGTATGTCGGCTCTGCAAGATGGTACGCTGTACTCGAAATTCGCCCGCTGCCTTTGCTTGCGGATTGTGCGCCGAACTGTTGACGGTGCGGGAATCTACGATGCAGTGTCGTCACTGACACAGGCAGCCGCATCCAGGAGTATTTGGTGGGGGTGCTAGACGGCCTTCCACTGGAATAAAGAAGGACGTTAGTGAACTTGCTTTGTGAATATAAGAGCAGGAACAGATTTTGGTACATACCAGCCTTTTGCTTCATCTCATGACGAACCCGAAGCACGTTTTTATCTCGGTGGGGTCTCCGGCATGCGTATGATCACTGGAATAAGAGATTACGCGAGTCTTGGTGTGATCGGTGACTATTTTAGTTCTACAAACTCCTCTTCGCCGGCAGGCCCAATACAACGTAGTTTCGTTAACCTTAATGCAAATGTAGGAATGTCCTTCGTGAAGAAGCATATCGCCACCTCTCTTAATAGAAACTATCTTCATTTAGAAATCGAGAGTGAAATGGAAAAAAGAAATCCGTCTGTTATAATCTGGGAGCAACCGGCATAATAAACCCTAAAGTGGGGCACAAAAAAAAAAGAATCAGGTTCAGTGGTTTTTTTTATTGTGAACTTTATTTTCTCGAAGTTCTTTTGTTAGTAAGGTGACCCAGATATGACAACATGCAGACTAAAGGGTGCATGTTGCCTTTGCTTGGTGTCATTGGGACATGCTTTTGTTCCCGTTCGTACAGTAGTCCACCTCACTTATCTTGTACGGATTTGGTTGGGTGACCTCCTTTCGTAACTTTCCTAAGAAAACAAAATCGAAGAACAAAAACGTGTAACGATCTTGGGGTCATTGTGTGACGAATTGCCAGCGTGACGAATCATCCTATGACGAATGTTCCGCTGTGACGAACGGGCCTGTTACCAGTTGCCCTAGGACGAATCGACATGTGACGAATGGGCCGTATCCCTGCCAGGGTAAACCCTGGAGCCTGGGGAAAAGAAGGGACGTAGTACAGACACATTGCTCCAAACACAGCTAAACTTTTATTTCACTGTCACGTCCTTAAATAGGCCTACGACCATGCGACGCAGACACAAAAGGTTTGACAACAAAGAACCTCGGAACGAGGACACATGATATCACCGGGCACACTTCTAACAAAGAACCATCGGAAGGAGGGCGCGAGAGATAACCAAGGAAGTTTCCAGAACCAGACAAAGGCCATGCGACGCAGACACAAAAGGTTTGACAATAAAGAACCTTAGAACGAGGACACATGATATCACCAGGCACACTTCTAACAAAGAACCATCGGAAGGAGGGTGAAAGAAATAACCAAGAACGCTTCCAGAACCAGACAAAGACCATATGCGGCGCAGACACAAAAGGTTTGAGAACAAAGAACCCACGACCGGGACGCATGATATCACCAGGAATACTTCTAACAAAGAAGCATCGGAAGGAGGGTGCAAGATATAACCAGGTGCGCTACTAGAACCAGACAAAAGCCCGAAACCAACCAGGAAGTTCAAAACACTCATAAAGAGGTCAAGAAAAAAAATTTAGAAACGTTCGAAGGGGATCACCCAAAGCGACAGACACGTTGCTAAAGCAACCATTTTTACTAACTATTCTCAAGGACTTTTTTACTAGACGTTTATAGCAGTCTTGCTCCCTATCCAGAGCTTTTGTCTCCTCTTAGTGAATGCTACAATAAATACACCGGGAAACATGCTTAGCTAACTCTGAAAACTCATTGTTATTTTAACCACTCAATTATGCTCACACAGGGGTGTAGGACAAAATGGTCCCGGTCAGAATGGTCCCGGTCAAAATGGTCCCGGACAAAATGGTCCCGGACAAAATGGTCCCGGACAAAAAGGTCCCAAGTACCAACCCGGACAAAATGGTCCCAGGTGAATTTATCAATACTTTGAGCGCTCTTAATAGGACAAAATGGTTTGGTACTTTTATTTTGACACACGTTCAAGGATAATATCAACATTTTCATTATAATCATTTGAAACAAATTTTAAATCCCTTCTATCTATACCATGTAGCTCTATTTCTTAAAGGTTCTTGATTTCTACCGATATATTCCACGTGTGTAATCAATATCTTTCTATCGCCAGAACCTGTTTTCAAATTAGCGCTATCGAGCTTCAAAACGATATTCGGAATGAAAATCATTATCATACACGTACTACAGGTTCTTGACGTGGTTTTTTTAAATGAACCTGTCGTACCACCGCGTTCTATTTTTCAGAAACAGCATCGCTCTGTCTGAACATTGTATATTAAACAAATCAAAAATTGATTTCGCAATTATGAGCGTATTTATTACATAGACCACTTAAGAGACAAGAAGTCGACGCTGCTGAAGCGAAGGCCTAATACGAAAATGTATTCATATGACCCACACCCCTCAAAAAGTCGTTCAAGGGACGGAGCCCTTGCACGTACTGTGTGCACAGAGTTACAAGCCGCTGCTAATATCCATCAAGAGTAGAACATACAAAAAACCTGCAAACAGCAAATAAACAATGCCACGCTGGGACCATTTTGTCCGGGTTGGCAGTTGGGACCATTCTGTCCGGGACCATTTTGTCCGGGACCATTTTGTCCGGGGCCATTTTGACCGGGACCATTTTGACCGGATCCCCTCACACAGCCGATTGTTAATACACCTCGCAGTCTGACCCACATAACTAGCACCACAACTCACAGGGACTTGGTACACAACTCCAAGATCACAAGCCACCTGACTGCTCTCTGTGCTTCCTCCTACACCCCAACCTATCTGACAAAAAGGGCGTTAACCTATCCAATCGAAAGCCAGGTTTTAAAACCACGGTCACCCCGAATCTCCACGCGATCCCCTTCAGATTATGCGAAATATTGTGAAAATAGGGCAAGCAGACAAGCTTGCTCTTGTCTACTCCCACAACCACCGGCCCAGTAGCACTATTCAAAGCCCGAAAGATCACAGCCGACACAAACTTCTTAATATAGTCCGCCAAAATTAATTCTTTGAAGTTGTTTCTCCAGGCCAAAACTTAACCGGGGTGTACCAGAACATTTTAGAACACACCACTCTTTACAATTTTTGAATGACAACTCAACCTAGACAAACAAGGTTTCAATCCAACCCTCCCAAATTCCCAACATAGACCATTCTCAACCAAGAACCATATACCCAAAAACTCCAACCACCCGTCCTGAATACCTTCTTTTGAAAAGGATAGCTCTGGAGCTGCCTCAAAAACCGGGATGAGGACGATTCGTCACATGCGCACTCGTCACAGGACGATTGGTCACAGGACGATTCGTCACATAGGAACATTCGTCACAGGATGACTCGTCACGCGGGCAACTGGTCTCATCGAGTGCGCAGGGGACGATAGTAAAATGTAAATTTCCACAAATGCCCACATTCCGTGATGAGGAGTTTCACGACTTCCCACTGTGACATAAACCAATGGTTAGAAAAGCAAATCTTACAATACTCAACATAGGAAAGTTTTTGGCACTCAACCGCTTTTCTTTTCATGATATGATGAGTCTTCAGCAGGTTCATCTCACTTGGGCCCCCATGCCTTTGCTGGCTTGAACAAGCAATTATCCGACTGGCAGCCAAATCAGTTGTTACTTCTGCCTTGCATATACCTCTTCTGTGACAAATCCAATAACAAGTATCATTATTTTTTCTGCTGCATGTGTACGAGAACCCCTCGTGAAACAGCAGAGCTCCACCTCTCTCTATTGCGATCACCTCCATCCTTTCGAATGCAGTCCGAGTTAAAAAGATAGTCGCTCTTTAATGGCCTCCGCATTCACCGTTGGGGACGGAACCAGAAGCTAAAACGTTTGCTACAAATTCTTCGCTCTTGAGAAGCGAAAGACATGCTAAGGTAAGAGGTGACCCACTTTGTCCGGCCGAACCAACATTCATTGTTCGGGACCGAACCAGACGCTAAAACGTTTGTTACAAATTCTTCGTCATTGAGAAGCGAAAGACATGCTAAGTTAAGATGATAATGCAATTATTGCAAAGGTGCAAGCGAGCTGGAAAAGAATGACGATAATAATCCCCTTCTCCAGGGGTTATTACCATCTAAGATAAGAGGTGACCCACTTTGTAAACCGAACCAAATAGAACAATATATTTTCTTGGGGACGAACTATTGTGGGACCAGTTGCCCGCGTGACGAGTCATCCTATGACGAATGTTCCTCTGTGACCAATCGTCCTGTGACCAATCGTCCTGTGACGAGTGCGCATGTGACGAATGGACCGTATCCCCAAAACCCAACCTTGACCCGATACCCTATCGCTTTATCTAAGCTACGGCGAGTGTTATTGGATTTTATCAGATTTACCCGAAAACGCAAGAGCCACATTGGCGATATTTATCTGGGACCATTTTTTCCTAGTTTTGTACTTGGGACCATTAGTTCCGGGACCATTTATTCTGGGACCATTTATTCCGGGACCATTTGTTCCGTTTCCCCTAAGCTACACACAAGTGTCATCCACGTACCTGTGAACAAGGACAGACTCATTGGGATAAGCCTCAATTGCTTCCATTACGGCCAAGTCAATAACTCTGAGATAGATTTCCGATAGAACTGGCGCTACGTTCGAACCGATACAAATCCACACTTTTTTGCAAGAACAAATCATCTTTAATTTTGAATCCCGGACAAAAGCTCACCGGACAGAAGCTCACCGGACAAAAGCTCACCCATTTTTTCACAGACCCGGACAAAAGCTCACCAGGAGAAAATTTCATGTTGGTCTTAACACGAGTGCGGACAACTTAGGTGCATGCGTGCGACACTAAAATGCAACGATAAATTAAATCTGACAGGCGCATGGTTTGTTGATTAGAGTAGAAACAAGTTTATTTATCGATTGGTTAGAAGCGAATGCAGTCCCTTACTAGCTCCAGCAGTCTTGGTAGATCTCGGTGTACCTGGAACCCCTCGAAAATATTTTTCAGACGATTCTGCAGGCGCAGAGTGGTTTTTCGCACCCGCTTCTCTGGGGGTTCACCTCTCCGGGCTTGTGTCAATGCCGTGGCAACGAGCGCCTGATTTTGCTGTAGGCATTCAATCAGCCTCCAGACGCTTGGATGGGCGTGGCCGACAAGCTTCTGGAACCCGGTATTCCATCCTTCGCAGGTGTTGTTCGTCCGGTCTTTATCTTGAAGAGTGGCGTCGTACATATTCCACCGTTCCGGGGGAAACTCCGGTCGTCGTCGGCGCACAGTCAGGCAAAGGGAAGAATTCGCTCTGGGTGCCGCCGCAGAAGGAGCAGAAGCATAACGGAAGGGGCCGTTGACATACGTGCAATCAAAGTAGTCCAGCAGGTCGCCGATGTCACCGGTAGACTTTTCCCTGATGTAGGTTAGTCCTTCGGGCACAAGCTGTGGTGGAAGGAACGCCAGCCTATCCAAAATCCCGCACAGCTTTCTAAATTGGTCATCTGTCTTGTACTTGTCCAAAAGGCCCAACTCCCGTTCCTTCAAAATATTTTTAAAAATTCGCAACTCAATGGTTTGTATATTACAGTTTTGCTTCAGTTTCCCTTTCACATCACCCTGAGATAATCCTTGATTTCAAATACATTTACGACGCACAATGACGGAAAGAATTTAATTTTCCTTAGCCATTCACTTCAAATATTACCCTGAACCCCAAGAAAACCCATGCATTAGTAATGAAGAGACATTGTGCCTAACCTTTATGTGCGCGTTTAGCGTGACATAAGCACAATGAAAAAGCGAGGTCACCGAAGGGTGACTTCGCTTCTTCGGTCACTCTTCGGGTTCAAAAACTTCGGTTCACGAAGTTTCTTGGGCGTGGCACAAGGGTGCTCCGGCATACCTTGAGTCAAGCAAGCTTGATCTTATCAGCTCCACTCAGTTTCGGTGACCTAAATTTTGGTCCCAAATCGTTGCTTCTCTGCCTGTTATGGCTTATCTGTCGACACCTTTGCATGGGATGGGATGCCAGTTCTCCTAAAAATGGTGCAATGTCCATCGCGTCCGCACTTTATCCCAGCCCGTGTTTCGCCCAGGTAGCAAAAAAAAAAAAATGAGGTGAGCTTTTGTCCGGGTCTGTGAAAAAACGGGTGAGCTTTTGTCCGGTGAGCTTCTGTCCGGTGAGCTTTTGTACGGTTACCTTAATTTTAGTCACCGTAGACTCAATATTGCCGTCCACAGGGCCGAGAAAGCAACGCTCGGTCACCGATATCTAGAAGATTCGCGTTCATTCTCGCACCAGACGTAACTTTCCACCTGCTTTGTTGTTCTCGAAAGTGCCAGTTCATCCTCGCCCCGAGCGCGCGACGCTCGAACCTTCTTTGCCGAACTTTCGAGATAGTGACGCACTGTAGATAAGCAGCTACCCGCGACCTTGTCGAGTCAGTCTCGCTCGCGCTCTGTTTCGCCGCCGAATCGCCGCCTGCTTTTCTGCTGCCTCGACGCTCTTTCGTTACTTATTTTGGTTGGCACAAGTTCGCCCATTAAACCTTTATTTTCAGTTCACTCTTCGCCTTCTCGTCGCCTTAATTCGTGACATTTCTGGTGGAGGTGCGGGGTATGAAACCCGTGCAGCGTACCCCTACAAGAACTCGTTCAGCAAGCCCCATTTCCCGACGACCTTCCGTTGAAGACTCGGAGCATCGTGCCAGCCGCCGTCTTCAAGGGCAAGCTCCTGAACTCGGACCACTCCCGGCGAGGACAAGGCAAGCGATAACGACGATGGCTTCCTCGACGGCGCAGACCACAGTAGCACCCCCGTCGTTTACCTGCCCGTCGCCCCTCGGACTCCGACGCCTTTCCACGGGGAGATCCACGAGGACGTCGAGGACTGGATCCAACACTACGAGCGCGTGGCACGCCATAACGGATGGACCGCCGAGCAGTACCTGCAGAACCTCTACTTTTCGTTGGAGGGTACTGCGAGGCACTGGTTCGAGAACCACGAGGCTGCGCTCACGTCGTGGGACGCCTGCGTCACCGAGCTGAAGCGGGCGTTCATGAATCAGCATCGTAGGCAGCGGGCCGAAGACCTTCTCCAGGCGAGGACTCAAGGCCCCAACGAAACGGTCACCAGTTTCGTTGGAAGACATCCTCCGCCTGAGCAGCCGCGCCGACCCACAGGCCACTGACCAGAAAAGGTTGTCCTTCCTTATGAGAGGCGTAAAAAGCGAAATCTTCGGCGGACTTATTCGCAACCCCCCGACGACCGTTGAAGAATTTGTTGCCGAAGCGACAAACATCGAGCGGGCGCTAATGGCCCGAGCGCGCCACTACCATCGGCTCAACGACGTTTCGACTCTGGCATCGGCAAGCTCCGAGTTCAGTACCAGCACCGACGAGCTTCGCGAGATGATCCGTCAAGTCGTCCGCGAAGAACTCAAGAAACTGCTGCCTGCTGCCGACCCCCCGGCGTCGCTGTCCATCGCCGAAGTTGTGAGGAAGAGCTTGAGAGAGCCATCGAACCACGTGCCCCTGTCAAGCCTGCTCCGCTCGAGCAACCGACGGTGAGCTACGCCGCCATGGCCCGACGACCGCCACCTGCTGCCAGTCAACCTCCTGCGCCACGACGACGGGACGCATCAGCATGCGTACCCCCGACGTCTCGACGATCGACGTCAGTACGTCCGGCAAGGACAACCGGCACCCAGAAAGACCGACGTTTGGCGAACGGCCGTTCTGAGCTCGTTCTGAAATGCGCTCTAAACAGTGACCTCAAATATGGCGGCCAGTGAATACCCCCTATAAAAGATTCGAAGCTAAATATCCAAAATAAAGCGTTGACGAACGCGCGTGCAAGATGTCATTTGTTTTGGGCTTTTGCATTAGAACAGTTAATGCTGCAGACACCGCACCCGCACAGCTTCCCCGTATAAAGATTAAATGTAAATAACCAAAATAAAGCGTTGACGAACGCGCGTGCAAGATGCCATTTGTTTTAGGCTTTTGCTCAAAGTTACTGCTGCAGATGCAGGCGTCTCTCTCCCCGACATTGCGCAATGCCGCGCGCTCTTCGGCGGCCACCTGCCGAAGATCGCGCCACTGTCCTTATCAGTTGGACTTCAGAAGGTACAGATTCGTCTGGCGTCATACTACGCTCGAAGAGAGAAGGAAAGAAGGAGTGAGAGGAGGAAAGGAGAAGGGGGTGAGGAGGAAACTGGGGAGGGCCTTGAAAATTTGTTGGGGAAAAAAGAAGGAAGTTGCGGTCCCCGGCGATTTTCTGTGGGTAGTTTGTTGTGGGGAAGCAGACGACTTTCAGAAGCACAGGAGCAATATGCGTGCGCTCTTCACATTGGGACTATTTCTCAGGTTTTCAAGAACGTACTAGATTAATGGTTTTAATTTCGTATAGCTGCTTTCTTAGCATTTGGAATTTGGGTTGTTTGGTTATTGTATTTCACAACGTGAATTATAGTTTTTTATCGGGACTGGGTCAATGCTGGGTAAACATTTGTTTCCCAAAATTATTTGAAAGTTGCTGTTCCTATTCCGCTTACAAATCGCCACGGTGCGCTGAGCCGAGGGTATTAAAAATATTAACCCAATTAATTATCTGTAACAATAAGCGACCAGCATTTAGTCAAACATCCAGAAACAGAGTTTCTAAATCTGCTAGAACGCCCACGGTAGAAGAAGATATCGCATTCCAAATCGTCTGCTTCCCCACAACAATGTACCCACAAAAAATCGCCGGGGGACGTCCCCAACCCCAAGTCTCTTCTTTTTTTTTCACAACAAACTTTCCGGAGGCTTTTTCCCAGTTTCCTCCCTCACCCCCTCCTCCTCCTCCTTCCTTCCTTTCCTCCTCTCCAATGCTCCTTTTTCTCATTCTTTCCTCCTCCTCCTCGAGCGAAGTGCAACGCCAGACGAATCTGTACCCTTCAGACTTCACATGGGTCGCACCCGTGTTGTACGCTCCGAAGAGGAGCAGCCGCCGCCAACGTGAAACCGCCGTTGCCGCTGCTCCCAGCCCGACATAGCAAATCCCACCAGAGTGCCAGCAAATACTGTGCCAACTTCGTTGGACTTCCTTCTTCACAGGGTGAAAAGGATCTCAATTTTCTTTTGGTTTTCAACAGAAGAGCAGCAAGCTCGTGTAAGGCAAGACGCCAGCGCAAGATCAACATTACATAACTAGGTCTGTCTGTCTGCCTTCTCTTGGTCGGTCTGCGTGTGCACGCAAACATACTGTTTTTGTTTCCTTCTCATTCTGCTTTACTTGCATAACATACCAGGTAGTAACTGACGAAAGAAATGACAGAAAAAAGCTCACCTCTCTGATTACCATAGAAGAGCACCACAGTTTGCTACTCTCAAGGTCAAACGCCAGCTCCTCCGCCAGTGGCACTATGCACATTTTTCGAAGCGCCCCTATAGACCTTTTCCGCAAGGGCGCCACCATCTTGAACTGTCGTCACTTCCAGTATGGGCGAAAACATTGTTTTGCCGTCGCCATGCCAATAGAAGGCATTTAGGACACAAACGTAATCGTCACGCATTCACGTTTTGCCTCCACTCTATTTTTTTACTATTTGCAGGTTGAAACGTTCCGATATTGTTTCGTCGCCCATACAGGATGTACCTACTTGGCGGTCGGGGCGAGAGTAAGCGGAAAAGGTCTATACACCTTTCCAAAAACGCTCCTAGGCCGCCACCATGTTGCTGATGTGGCTGGTGCGACTCTCGTGCCCTCTATCAGCTAGGAAGTTTCTGCCACTCTCTTGGACTGTGAAAACCCGCTCAGCACGATTCTCTACCTACGTTTTTGTGGTTTTGCATTCAATGTTTTCTGGTCCCTCTTGAGAGTTTCCACTTACTTTTCTGATGCATGCTGCATACCCTTTCTGTGTTATCTTCCACTCTGAGAAGCAGGGCTGGTAAGTGCCTGCCATTCAAGCTTTTTTGTTCGACATTCACGGGAAACAAAGGATGGGAGGGACGTCGAACGGCCCTTGACGCGATTTTGCAAACAATGACATTTGTTTTCCCCTCCCAGAGATAATCCGCGTAGTCCTCAGTCATCTCCAAAAATAGTTGTCCGGGTTGAAGTGGGAAACGGGTCAGTCGCGTTTGTTCCTTTGCCTTGGTGCTGTTATGAAGAAAGGAAGCCTTCCCCAAAACGAAGTCATCTTGGATTTCGTCCGATCGTCAAGATCCGACTGTTGTCGAGTGTGACTGAGTTATTTGAGATCTTTCTCAAATAAATTCTTTTCAGATAACGCTACATTGTGTGGTATGCACAACATATTGTTAAAAGGTTAACACTCGCTAACTGTATGTCCATGTCCTGTCCATCGGTAAACACATTATTTATGAGCGTGAAAAATGCATGCCTTTCGGCTATCTTCTGTTGTAAATTATTTTCGAGAGCTAAGCGCTTTGTCGTTTGACACGCAATTAATCAAGCGACGCCGTCAAAACTTATTTTAAAAAAAAATTACAACTAACATTCCAGTCGCATTTGTTTTGTTGCAAACATACCCAACAAAAATAGATTTTCTTTTTGCTTTTTTCAAATGTGATACAATGCTTCCTCAATGTTCTCAGGAAAATACATACACCATGAAACACAAAATACCGCGGGAAAAGACGAGAATTTAGCCGCGAGCAGTGTTTGAAATTGCGCCTATGCAGGCTGTGCCTATTCAAATCACAGTCCACTCAATTAGGGTTAGCAGGGACGCCAGTGAGAATCTAGCCTCAAACCCAGCGACTGGGCTCGAAAACGGTTTGCTGCCCCAGGGGTCGAGTGTTTCTTGGAAAGATCAATAGTTCCAGGACAGGGTGTGTAGCAAAAAACCCGAAACTGGTCTCATTACCATTTGGCACTGGACGCTTCACAGAAAAGTTGAACCCTACAAGAGAAAAAAGAACTTACACTGATCTTGAATTGCTAGGGAAAGTTTATTACTTATAAGCATTGAGTCTTTTTCTTCTATGCTCATTACACAACACGCAGTTCACGCACCTTCATATTTTAGGGATCCTCAAATTCTTGGTCAATTCAAGTCATTGCTTTCAACGACTGTACGGAAAAGACACGTTTCGCTACAATCTTACCGCCAACATTTATTCACGGTTGCAATAAAAACAGAAAACAAAATCGCGGGTAACATACCCAGGTTGTGTTGCAGAAGTCAAGCATAATATACATAAAAAGTCCCCTGGTAGCACATGGGGTTCTGCGGACGCTTTCGGGATGTCCCATAGATGTGCATACAACGTCTGTGCTACCTTAAAAATCAAATGTAAAAAAAATTCAAACGAGTAAAATCAAATAAAAAAGGTAAAACTCATACGGCTATCAGCAGAGTTGGCCTGCAATTGTTAAAAATGTGCAAATAGTTAAAACCACGTTAAAAATCTACTGAGGTGCATGAAGGTTGTACCTAAGATGGACAATGAAGAGAAAAACAAGTCTTGTCAGGCTTAAGAAAGACCATTTATGCCCAAATAATGCTGTTGCCACAATAATTAATTTGCGTACTTATTAGTTTTCATGTACTCCTAGGAAAAGCACACATGCAAGATTATCTTATAAGCTAACCTACATTTGGGCAAATACGGCATACCGAGGTGGCACAGACCAGCACATGGCAGCTGTCTGTGCAAGAAAATGTGAAAGCACATCACTTTCTTTGCATCACACAATACATCACAATCTTTGTACAAAAAAACAAACACAAAAAACTGCAGCGACAGTTGAGACGCTGCACTCTGCCACATGCAGACTACGCACAATCCCTCTACACACTGCATTTTCTGGATAAATTTGACAGAGAAATGTTCCCGCCGATCTTTATAGAGAAGTTTTCACGCCAAATCTATCGTCGTGGCTGGGAAATGCGCGAGCCATTTCCCCGCTAAATCTAGCGGGGAAATTTCTCTGCTAAACGTTGCGGTGTCACGTGGAACCCCGAAGTCATGTGACACCGCGACGTCGCGTCGCACAAATAATGGCTGCCGCCGTAAAAAAAAGCCAAGGTAGCGACTTCAGAGAGACATCTCCCAGTCCCTGGGCTCGTAGTCCAGCCAGGCAGGCTTTACGTCGGGCGTCCTCGCGTGAGGTACCGCAAAGTTGGTCTCTCGTAGGGGAGACCGTCCCGCAAAACTCTCCGGCCGCGGGCGCAAGGCAGGGGTCCACTGGTGGCACTGGGGAGCCGGTTGCGCGTCGAAGAGCAGAACGCTGTTGCGGACCATCCCCGCATTGCGCTGGCGGATCTGGATGATGCTCTCCCGCTTGCTGGCACATTCCGGCGGGGGCACCCCGGGCAGTAGAGTGCCCCAGGGTTGCTCTGGCGGGGGCATCCCGGGCAGTAGAGTGCCCCAGGGCTGCTCCGGTGGGGGCATCTCGGGCAGCAGAGTGCCACACGGTTGCTCCGGTGTCCCCGCGTCCACCTCCATGGCGTCGGCGTTTTCCGACGGAGGTTGCCGACGACAGTCGTTCTTGGCCTCCCCGGAAGCAGCAGGCACGGCGGATGTCGTCCCACTGACGGAGTCGTCCGCGGAATCTATCGGGGCCAGGGGAACCTCTGTCAAATCAATACGAGAAGCTCCATTACGTAAGAATATTCCCCAGACCAGGAGAAGAGAGACTGCACAGGACGTCTCAAGCACATCTACTGCTTTAAGTCAATCAAGTTACTTTTGTAGGCATGTCAGTCCTCAACAAAAGCTAAAAATTCCTCCTCAAAAAGAACAATAAAAAGCCTAAAAGCAAGCAAATTTACAAACTGCCGGGGCGGCATCAAAGTGAAACGACGAGCTTACGAGCAACAAAAGTGCTGCAGTTACGTGGGCATCAAAACATTGTGAAAGCAATTAGCGCAACCTTTTCACAATGTTTATCCAGCTAGCCCAACAGTTAATTTTGATTCAAAACATGCCCAACAAATGACTGAAAAAAAAAAATGGCTGTCTCTGGCATTTTTTAAAGGCGTCCAAACGCATTTAGAACGCCATTGGTGAGAGTTTTCTCGGCCACTCATTGGACGTGTCCCATAACTTTCTTCTGCATGAACATAATTGACCAACAAGAAATCTCTCATCCGTTAAAAGTCTGCGATTGGGCAGTATTTTGGTGAGAAATTTTCACACGCACATGGATGTTGAGAAAGGTTCTGTAATGTGTTTGTCCCGAGCGTTTCTTCATCCACCGGTGGATTTCACCATGTGTACAGCAACAAAACGACTCAACATTTGCTAAAGAAAAGCGAGCTATTGATTGCTTACTTTGTGAATTAGCACACATTCCCAATTTACCGTAAAGTTCCGAAAACACCCGCCCTTGAGAGATCGCCCATCCCATTTTTCGGGCTGAATATCCACAACATAAAATTCCGAAAGATTGCGCACCCCTTGGATTGCCGCCGGATCACGCAATGTCCGACGGGAATCGCACCACACACACGATCTGCGGTATCGGCACACAAGCGCGTTTGCTGCAGGTTTCCTCGTGTTTACTGCACTGTGACACACGAATCTGTTGCATCTGCAATGTGCGGCACGAGGCCAGATTCATGAAACAATCTTGCGACAAAACCTAAGAACAAATCCGTATTCACGAAGTGAAATTATCGCAAGTTTTGTATAAACTACAGTGGAATCCTACGACAGGTCCAGAGGCGTCTTAACCAGAGCTGGGATTAGTGCATTTTGGGGCCCTGGGCTAAGGACGTTCAGGGGCCCTAATGATGATGATTATGGCAACGATGATGATGATAGTGATGTCTGGTTAAGGCAATTGACTCCGTAAGTGTGACGTCATGGGTACGAACAAACCGTTGCTAGGGACGTTGTTATGGACAAATACATGTGGATAGGTTTCGCTACAAAAGCCCCACCGTTGAAAAATCAGGAGTAGGATTTAAACTTCTAAAAATCACAAAAATATAGAAAGCTTGAATGTCATATATGTTTCGACAGAAGTGTGACGGTAATCGCTTGTTTTTGAAATATTTACGACTGCAAATTCCGATCCTCAAGATGCCTGCAGCAGACGACGAATGAGAGTAGTATGCCGTCTACCACACACCCGCCGACCAAGCCGGCGCCGGCATCTGAATCGTGTGAATAAAGACGATATTCTGATATTGCATTTGTTTGAAATATAATGAGTTTCATACACTTATAAGAATTCCTAGTGGGTGCGATGCAAAATATGGTTTATCGAAAGTTCGGGCGTCGGTCGAGATGATCGTCTGCTAAAAGTGCATTGCACCCGTGAGAAAAGCACTTCAGGCGATCGGCTGAGATGCCAAATTTTGTTTGCGGACTCGCGCTATGCGAGGGTGCTTCGTATACCTGGTTGTAACCACCGCGTGGAGAGGGATTCTTGCAGTTTTCTTTTTAGATTACCGCAAGACCCCAAAGTGCGAAAGAACTGGATAAAAAATATAAGGTGAGTCTATTACAGACTGTACTCGCATCGCGGGTTCGCTGGAGATCTTCACCGAAAGAGCACATCCACGGAATTCAATGTATACCAAGGGGGAAAAAAGCAAAATACTGCGAAATCGCAATAGACATGCAATTTTTTAATAACCTGACAACTTCAAAGATAATAATAACCAACGACTTGCCTCGACGGCGTACGATTTGTATCTCATGCTGGCCTGCACTACGCCGGTAATGCACTTCAGGTCGTCGTCGTAACTGGTCTGCATGGCATGGTTTGATTTTACAACATTTTCACCTTTCTGAACTAAGCTGCGCTCTTCACAGAAAAAAAACGCACATTGCAGAGGCCTCTAGGCCATTGCAATGCACTTGTTTTTGTCGCTCGTTTACCGACGCAATTCAAAGAAGACGCCCGCTGCAACAGAGGCCAGCAAATCTATCGTGTCGTCTGCTACCAAAGCAAAGCGGTGTGTTATACTTCAGAAATGGATTTTATTGTTGCAATACGACACTGAGACGACAAGAACATCTTCATAATTAGATATCAAGAAGTTAGGTTGCTTACTAAAATTATTTACTTACTTATAAGCAAAAATCTAGCCTCATCTGGAGTCTCCATGCATTAGTCCATAGCAACGTCCCTAGCAACGGTTTGTTTGAACCCAGACGCCATGTTGTGACGTACCGTATTTACTCGCAGAATGAACGCACAAAAATCGAGGCAAAGTTGGGGGTGCGTTCATTACGCGAGGTAAAATTTTTGCGTCCTTATTTACTGGCACAATGAATGGATCTTTTATCCCCCAAAAATCGACGTAACTTCTTATCTCTTTGCGCGCGGCGCGGCCACTCCAAAACTAAACTGCAATGCGCAAAAAAAAATGCTCCTCTCAATGTTTTTTTTTTGCTTCCGTGTTTTTTGTGTTTTTTTTCCCCGCCTTTCGCAGGTTGTTTTGTTTGCCCACCCTGCCCATGCATTCGCGACCTCGCTGCACCAGGATAGAAAAGTGCGTTCATTTCGAGGGCTCCTCGCTTCTCTTTCCAAAGTGCGAGGAGGAGGCGAGGGCAGGATCTTCCTTATGTGCGCTTTGCTAAGGCGAGGGCTTCTCCGTTTTTCTTTTCTATCTCCTTGCGCGTTGCGCGCGACCCTAGAACCAAACTGCGTTGTGCAAAAAAAGAAAAAAAAGCTCTTTATTTTTTTTATTTCTTCTTAAATTTGTGGATTGTTTTTTTTTTGTTTGTTTGCCGTTTTTCGCAAGTTGTTTCGCTTTGCTTTGGCGAGGGCTTCACCGCTTCTCTTTCCTATTTTCTTGAGCGTGACCCCAAAACCAAACTGGGCTGTGCAAAAAAAAAGTTCTTTTTTTTTAGGTTCTGTGGATTTTTTTTTGCCGCCTTTCGCAAGCTGTTTCGTTTCGCTTTGCTTAGGCGAGGGCTCTCGGCTTCTCTTTCTTAACTCTTTGCGCACGGCGCGCGACCCAAATACCAGACTGCGCCGTGCAAAAAAAAAAAGAGCTCTTTAATGCTTTTGTTTTCCGTTGGGTCTTTTTTTAACGCTTTTACAAGGCGTTTTGTTCGCTCACGCTGCCCATGCATTCGCGACCTCGCTGCACCAGGATAGAAAAGTGCGTTCATTTCGCGCGCGTGGGGTGCGTCTGAGTTGGGGGTGCGTTTATTACGCGAGTGAAAAAAAAAAAGTCAATATTTTGAGAGCCGACTTGGGGAGTGCGTTCATTACGCGAGTGCGTTCATTGTGCGAGTAAATACGGTAGTCTCTTATTGGGTCAATGAACCTGGGAAATACTGCAGTTTCCTTTATTTTTTAATCAATAGAATGTAGCCTCAAAATAAAAAAAATTACCATTCCCGTCTGGTTATAGGGAGCACTCTGGCAAGACCACCACGGAGCGGCATGCAGCTTTGTTCCCTTCCTCAAAAACACTTGTTTGCGCGCAAGAGACACGAGTACGAGTAAGGTGAAGGGGGAGGTGTTTATGACATTTCCCTTCCTGACAAAAAAAAAAGAGGAGCGAAAAATTCCAGATTGTGGGCGCCCTCGCATGTTTTCTTCGTTTGCTCAAGTAGCTTTCAATAGAAAGCGGACAAGCACCCTAAGGGGCCGGTCACCCACCCAAAGGGCCGGCTTTGTACAGGGATAAGAGTGCGCTACGCGAAGTGCGCGTTTGGCCTCGCTGACATGGCCATTATCTTTGTATATCCCTCTTCTCGAATGCTGCAGCAAAGCAACATCGCTTTCCAAAAAATTTTAGGTTTCGTTTTTTTTTCTATGAGCTTCCGTCATGGGGGCCCCCAGAGAGAGTCGAAGGCCCTGGGCTGCAGCCCCTTTAAGGGGTGTCCAAACAGGACACTACGACACGCACGTACTGCTGCAAGTCGCTGCTGCGCGCCGCTGGCTCCGCTTCCGGCCGTCGGAGGGAAACCTCCTCCGCGGGCAGCCGGGGGGAGGCGCCCCCGCTTAGATCTCCCTCGCTTCCTCCACGGGTGCCTTGCTCTGCTCATCACGTGGGTCCGGAGAGCCACTCACACGCCTCTCTTGGCTGTCGTTCAATCGCTCAAGGCCTCCGCCTTTGGGAGTCCCGAAAATGGGAAAGGGAAGACTGAGTGTGAGGGGGCAAGCTAGGAGCCAGGCGCAGCGCGAGCTCCGTCGTGTCCAAGGTCGGTCATCGTCCAGCAGTTCTGTGGATTGACTGATCTCCCGCGTGGCTCTTGGAAATTTAATAAAATAAATGCTATATTCTTAAGTTCTCAGTGTTTCTACATACAACTAAAAGTCTCCTTTTAGCACTCGTAATTTGCTAGTTTTTTTGAGCTACGAGCGCGGATTCTGACGAAAGCTGAGCCGAGGCGGCCGAAGCGCGTCGTACGAAGGAATCTCCCAAATCCATCCGGCCGGACCTCTTTGGCCTTCCTGCCGAGGTGACGGCGGAAGAAGGTCGGCGACTTCTTCAGCCGCGGGAGATAGACAGGCATCAGGCATACCATTGGCAGTGGCGTGTGACGCCAAGTCTCGGACGAGCACCGACGCCAACGACAGGCGGAGAAGGCGGCAGGGAGGCAAGTCGTGAATGTGGCTTGGCTAGCTTGGCCGTGTCCAAACAGACATTCGACCGACGACTCCGGACGGTTCAATTTTTGACGATTTTTGAAGGAGTCGTGTGGTTTGTAGTAGCCTGTTTGGACAGGCCTTAGCTCCGTACCTTAATCCGGCCCTGGCCTTAACACACTTTTTACGATCAAACCCACATGGCAGACAACACTGCTCGCTTACATCGTAGCGAAGACCAACGGACATTTATTTTTCTACGTGCTCTTCACGGTCCCCACTTCAAACATCAAGAGAAAACAAACAAGCACTCCAAACTGAATGCCTGATACCGCGGACATCCAGGAAAAGCTACAGCGGCAAGGATACCCCGACCAAGCAACCACAAAGGGCTAGCGAGGATTGCTAGACCCAGCGAGGCACTTCGACGCAACGCTGCTCCCACGTTCCTTGCCAAGACCGTCTGGCATCTGCCCGTGACTGGCTGGCTTGCCGAAAGGGATGTGCTTGCACAATCTTTGTGGATCCTTCCCGTGTGGATACAGTAATCCCTCGTTATAATGAAATCGCTTTTACCGAACTTCAACGTAGTCCCCACTGAAATGCATGCATTCTTAACCGGATTATTCTAAGTATTGGCGACCGACCATGCCTCTTACGAAGGCCGCGGTGCCGAAAGCATGCAAGCGTACACGGAGGCACACGGAGTCGCCCACCCCATATTTTTCACCATTTATCTTTTCCTTTTGGGGTGGGCGTTCTTTCGGGACTGCGAGGTAAGCTTGCTTCGGATCACGTCGCCCACAGAACTCAGTTGATGGCAGACTATTCATAGTTGTATTAACAGACGCATAGCTGCTTTCTCATCTTATTTCCCCCTGCAAACGACATCAAGTAGAAGAAAAAAAAAACATTCTTCGCTTACGTCAGCAGACCAGTCTGCTAACACGTCTCGGCTAACGCCGCGTAAGATGACGCTCTAACCACGACTATGGTACCTGAAATGCGCCTCCGGCGGTTGCTTTTACTGAGTCCTCAAAACTGGACACTCGATTCCCGCCTGACAACGTTCTACAAACGTCACATTGTCGCCAGCCGCAATCCTGGCCACGTCACAGCGGCGGCGGTGGACGTGGCAGACGGCTGCGCTGCTGCACTTTCCAGCTCGACAGGTCGCGGATGCTGCGACACTCCCCTTTTCTCGCTTTTTCCAGGACTTGTGCACTTAAGCACCAAGATTGCAACTCGCGACTACGCGAGACTTTTGCGACTTTGGACGCGCTTTGAATGCATGGGCAGCATAGAATACCCAACACACGGGCAGGAGATGCAGGCACCGCAGTGCCCTAATCGGAACCCTCGTTACTAGTGGTGTGCGAATATTAATATTTTCGAATACGAATCAAATACGAATAGTTAGCTTCGAATATAGAATCGAATAGTCCAAGGCAGGTGCATTTATTCACAGCATTCTTATTTTCACATGTCGGAACGCCTCACCGCTGGTGTTAACAAGAATAAAAACACAAAAACGAAAATCTCTATTTGTAGGAAAGATTATGAGGTTGTCATGCAGAAAAATCAACTGTTGCATATGGTCACATACGAGGCGCTTCCTTCGAACGGAACTACTATACACCTCCAGCCACAGAAGAAAGCTTTCACTCGGCACTGAAGTGGCAGGTATTGCCAGGTATTTGATGCAAAGCCAGATTCAGATATCTTGACGGGGAAACACTATCACAGAAAAAATAATTTCTGGAAAAAAGGTAGATGTTGGAAATGCCATATTTACATCCACCAGCATCTAGAGAATATTCCCAGAAAGTTTCATTAGTTTGGACTGCATACCGTGAAGTCCCATAAGGGCGCCCTCCCCAGAGATCGCCCATCCTGCTTTTCTTTCTAAATATCTGTAACATAAGAATTCCGAACATCGCCCACCCCTGACTCCCGTTGACGGCTAAGCGACGTCTCGACGGGAGTCGCGCATCAACGCGCGATCGGAGGTACCAGTGCCCGAGAAGCGAAGTCTAGGTAGCGGGTTTCCGCGTTTTCTCTGCGATCTACGCTCATGATATCGCCTCGCAATACTTGAGTTATTCCCGCTGTATATTGCATCGCGGAAATACGAATCTGTCTGCGTCACGATTTGTGGTATCCATTCCCGAGCTTAGTAGCGATTCGTGAGTTTTTGTCCGCGAATCGTCCAATCGTTGAGCGAACGCGCGAGTTGATCCTGCACGTATAGTAATATCACGAAAAGCGATTCTGTGCGTGCCAGCATCTGTGGTATTGTCTCCTGACATGCTGAGTTTGTAGCGATTCCCCGCGTTTTGTCCACGATCTGGCGTCAGCGATACGGGTTCCGCAAGGACAGGCAAAATTGTAGCGGCGTCTCGCGTCTTTATTGCACCATGAAACTTGAGTCTGCTGCGTCTGTGATCGGCGGTATCCCCGGCCGTGAGATGCGAAGTTCGTGCGGCGAGCCGTGAGTCCTTCAGCACCACTAAATGCGATCTTCTGCGCCGCCACATGGGGTATCCTTCCCGTGACATATGAGTTTTTAGTGAATTTCCGCAGTGTTTATCGCATCGTAAAGCGCGAATTTGCCGTGTCCGGCGATCGTGTTTTGACGACCACACGCCACGCTGGTTTGCAGTGGTGCCCCGGTGCTGACCATTAATTTCTGATAAAGTTTTGCTGCGGGCATCCCTAAACGATAGCGCACCCATTTTTTCCACCATTTATCTCTACATTTTGAAGTGGCGTTCTTACGGGATTTTACGGTAGTAGTAACTTTTATAAATTATTTTCGTCCACCGATGCTAAAGAAAAGGTAGGGGTTGGAGCACTTCGATTGCATTTTTCTCCATTCTACTTTTTGGCATAACATTTCACTTTAGGAAAACTATCGTTTGTTAATGAGACAAGAGGAAAGACTCAATCATTGTTTTTCCTAACTGGAGTTTTATGGGCAATGCAACTGTGGAATTGTTTTTTGACTTTGTGGATGTCTTTTGTAAATTATGTTAAGATTTTGTCGACGTACATAAAAGGCAAAAACTTTATTAGATTTTTCACTGCAATGTTAGCATAAAATAAATTACTTTTCTGAAATATTGTTTTCACAGTTGCACTCTCCAGGCATTCTGCTGCAGATCTGGAGTAGAAAAATGTTGGGTATTACATTAGATTCCTAACGATAGTTTTCCTAAACAAAGTCTGATGTGTTCCTGATAAAAACGACTATAATTTATTTTACAATTCATGTACACAGATGAAACTTTGCAGTGCATTTTGCCTTCAAGCTGCCAGTATATACAGTAAATTTCATCCATATTAAGCCATAGGTTCCAAAGTTGACCCTCTTGGGTAGTGTCCCCCTAAGCACCCGACGGTTCGCCACCACTCACACGGATCACTTCCTCTCTTTAGCAGTGCCTCCTCCGCATATGCTACAACCTCCCATTTTGAAGCTGAAACCACTTTGCTTTCTATTGCACTGTTTGGCTAAGTGGTCAAATGCTTGCCAAACATCTGCTGACGGCGTTGAGCCTTGCTCTTGTGACTGTGATGCAGCTTCCAGCTGGGTTTCTTCAGTAGCATCACATGAGGCGAGCTCTTGCAGCATCAGAGCCATAATATTTGTTTTTCCTTTTCGGCTATAGAAATAGTGGACTTGAAGCGTGGGTCCAAGAACATAGCAAGGCATGCTTCCTTGTCCTCCTCATACAAAGTGAACCTTGTCTTGATGGATCTTATCAGTTCTGCGGGAAATTCTGATGCCCCAGCACAGTTCCCTAGAGAGTGGAGCATGCCAAAAATTATAGGAACTTGGGGGGACAAAGATGGATACTTCTCAGCACTGGCAATAACAGTGGCATCAAACAATAGCTTCAATGGTTGTACATATTCAGAAGCATCTTTCCATTCTGATGAACCAAGTCCATCGATGTCACAGCCCAAGGTAGCAAGCTCCACAGTGACTCCTTGTTTGTGTTTCAGAAGGCGAGACAACATTAGATACTGGCTATTCCATCTCGCCTCCACGTCTTGCACCAAACGTAGCGTGTCCTTTCTCATCTTCTTTTGGCACTCCTCAAGCGTTTTCTGAGCTAATGAACTGTGCTTGTAATGTCCCACAATATGCCTCACTTTCTTGCACAGGCGATCAATGGCCGGCGAACGGGATCTCGCGTCATTAATCACCAGTTGAAGCGTATGCGCGAAGCACGCTCCTTCAGTCCACGGAAGTCTCCTTCCCGCAGCACGGATGTTGCGCCCGTTATCCGTTACGATGAACTTCGCACATTCATCAGATATCTCCCAGTCATGGCACATTTCGTCCAGCATAGTTGTGATGTTCACAGCACTGTGACTGGACCGTGTGTCGAGTGTTCAATGTGAACAGCTTCATTATCAATTTTGGAGTGAGAAGATGGCAGGTGAATCTCACGTAACTTTCGTTAGCGCGCGATGTCCACATGTCGCTTGCGAAGGCAACAGCGGTAGTGCCGCCTTCAAAGGCTCTACTGAGTTCTGCTTTCACCTTCTTTCAGTGTCGTACGTCATCCATCCGTGGCACAAGCACGCGCAGAGTGTAGAGCTGGATGGTAGGCGATAGTTGAGAACGGCTTCTGTCAGAAGTTCTTTGAAGCCGCGGTCGTCCACAATTGCTGTAAGGCTGTAAATCAAGCGCCACCATGGCGGCCACCTTGTTATTTAGCGCTCGCACCCTCTTTTCTGGCAGGGGCTCCGTGCGGCGCACGAAGTCCGTCAGCGTCGGTTGATCTTTTCCTGGCGTACCACCGGTAATCCCACGATACTCTTTCAACAACGCAGGATGTACTTTGAGATGGTTGACAAGGGGCGATGTCGTACCTGTGCGCGTTTTAAGCGTTGACTCGCATGCCGTACATTGCGCCATCGATGCCGTACGCCTGGCAAAACATTTTCAAATAGCACTCCTCTCTCTTCGTTTTGGTGCCGTTTCCCGTTCGTTCCTCCGCTTCGCAGACGGCTCCCCGCAGTCACCTCCATCCGCCATAACACGGGTGGACGAACGCGAAGTGAGCACTGATCACAGTTTAAAATGTCAGGAGTCACGGGGAACAGAAACTCGCAGATTACCGTTACCGACACCGACGCCACCAGTTTAGGTTGAAGCCGCCATGCAGCTATGTGTTCAATGTTGGCTGTATTGGCTATGTCGCTGCTCAATGGGCCTTGCTTACCGAAACTGAAACCGAAAGCAAAACTTACGCTGGCGAATATGTTCTTGACTATTCGATTAATTTCGAATATTCGTGTTACGACGAATATTCGAAAAATACCAAATACCAAATTTACGAATCGAATACGAATATTAAATGTACAATATTTGATTCGTATTCGAAATTTCGAATATTCGCCCACCCCTAGTGAAAACTTTGTTTTCTTTTCATGTGCCGTCTGGGCTTGTGCCATATACAATTACAGTTGTTCTCTCAGTAAAGGCAACATTGGGGCAATGAATTTCCACCGAGAGCTCCGCCCTACAGCCATCATCAGCAGGACTGTGGGCTGCGGGAGACGGAGCGATTTAGTTCACATTAAGAGTTGTGGCTCCAGAAAGTGGCGTTGTTGCCTTCGGATTGTAGAGTCAGGAGAACAACCTTTCAGAGAGCAGTTAATGATGAAGACAGTTTTCGGGAACCGTGCAGGGTATAGTTGAGGCTGATATTAGTCATAGTCGAGCCGCGAGAGAGCAGACAGCGAACACATCAATTCGGTCGTGTTTTGGCTCCGAAGAGCAATTACCATAATCGCAGCTCAAAGTGCAGAATATCGGGCTCCAGGGGACATGGCGGCCAGCTGTCACCCCAGAAACAATGCATTGAGCGGAGAGCGACGATGAGGTTCCTGACATAGCAGCGACGAGACACAGGTTGACCAGTGAAGAACGCTGTTGATGGCCATAGTAGTAGCCAAAATGTGCACGATCGCCCCAATAATCTATCAATATGTACTGCGAAATTTCAAAACCGGTAGCTGTAATCGCCAAAGGGTATTGCGCAATTTCAAGACAGGTAGCTGTAATCGCCAATAGGTATTAAGCAACTTCAAGACCTGTAGCTCTAACGTATGTTCCACGCCCAATTACCAGGTTCACCTGTTGACAGCTGTGACATCATCTTGACGTAGCGCGTTCCGGGCATCTGGCGACAGATGGAGCGCGTAGCGCTGCCGCCAGGTGGCGTAACTCACGAGGCACCAGGTGATGTACCCTTGTTTTGACGTGATACCGCGTGACGTACCACGTGGTCCTCACGTGATGTTGTACCACGCGACGCCTGTGTCGGCGCGTTGCCATCAGGTGGCGCATCCGGCGCCTGGTGTGGAAATCAGGTTGCCGTCAGCAGAGCCGTATATAGAGAGAGTCTGGTCAAAGGGAGCAGCCGACGGGAGCAAGGTGGAGTGGCAAACCGGCGGTGTCGCCAGTGACGCAGATTGCCTCCGTCATGAACTTGCGAAGTAAAAATGAGCTATGATGACCTTGACAGATTCGCGTAGCGCGGCGTATGTTTTTTTTGTTGTTGTTGTTTTTGTTTTCTGGATGAGGCTGAGAGTATATGAATGTATAATTGTAAGAGATTGGTGGAAAATGCGAGTTTCAAGGATCTGACTGCGTTTACTGACACAAGAAAGGTGACATTAACGAGAAACATTTCCACAAACATGAGGCGAAATTGCGAATATGGGGTGCGTATACGGGGTTCGGGTCAAAACTCCCACGTAGGCAAATCCGCAGTTTTCTCCGTTCATCCGTCGGGGCGTCGGCCGCAATCAAAAGTAAAATTGTGTTCGTTTTGAAGGTCACCGTGAGGACAAAGTCTGACGTTGTCCTCACGGCGACGACAACGCATGACACAGTCAAAGTATCTACAAACCCGACGCATTATGGTTCGTTGTATAATTTCCACTATTGATACCCTTTGCTTCAAACACACAGAATATAGCTTAACACCATTGCTTGCGAGAAATGACCTCACAAATATTTGTGTAAAATTCACAACCATGGTCAGTGCATAAGAACTTACTTTTCTTAATTTTACAAAACACAATTTTAAGCGCTCTCGCGAACTCCTCTCCCGTTTTTCGAGAAATTAAGACTGCAGAAAGAAATCGCGAAAACGTGTCGATCACAAACCAAATGCACCTTTTCCCATCGTTATACTTGGCCATCTTTTGAATTTTCGCGATATTAACTTGATACACATTCTGGCGCCCATGGAGAATATTTGGCGGTAAAATCGAGGTCGCTTAGTTTCCGTAAACAAGGTGTAGGATTCTGAGACTTCTAAAATCTTTATTTCCTTTCTCCATCCTGTGTGCAGCGCGAGACTGTTGACTCCACTGAAGGATGCAGGACGACTGGCCCTGTAGTAGACAGCTTTGCATCTCTTCTTTGACGACGGCACCATGTTTTCTCCTTTGGCTTTGAGCGGTATGAGCGAACTCGAAATGGTGACAGATTAAGGTGGCAATTCACTACGGCGGAAATGGCGCCTCTCATCTAGTGAGGTTGCCTGTTGTAGAGCTCGTAACGTACTAGGTCCACGATGTTTGATTCTTCGACTTTTTCACCGTGAACCATAAACTTTCTATCTGGTGTGTACGCAAACACGGACGAAAGGGTCTTCAAGAGGGCCTCGACCTTCATAGGAGGGGATGAAAAGCAGAGAAAATCTTCCAGTCGTCAAAATAATATTTCGTGTCGTGTAAAATGTTTCACATGCTTTTCCGGTAAGACGTTTCGAAACCCGGACAGTAGCATCACCAACGGGGAAGGCCGGCAGCGGTGGCGGACGTAGCGTTGGCGGCGGAGGCGGCGGTGATGATTTAATCTTCTGCTCCGGTGAAACTTCACGAAGATGCTTCGGTGAAGTGACCGAAGAGGATGGTGTACGCCGAGTGCTCGATCTTGCTTTTGCCATCTTTCTTTTAAAAGAGTCATAATTTACTATGCTCGTTGACAGATTTTGCGAGAGCAATACATAGCGGTGTGACACGTTTGAAATGGGTGGAAACTGGAAAATGTTTGGCTCGTGAGATAAAATGATGAATGAAATGCACGATATTTGAATCCTGAAGGGGTTCGTGTCTTAAAATTTCAAAGGTGTGCTGATCTCATGTCAGCACGGGGTTCAGCAACTTTAGAGGTGATCGACGGTTCTCTCTAAAAGTTTTTCTCAGATAATTGATAACAGCAGTGACGTCGTGGTAATCCCACCCGGGTTTTGTCTGCGATGAATGCTCTCTCGTGAGGAGAGATGGCACGAGGTCTTCATATCCGCCGTTGTCGTGATTGTCATGAACCTCGGTATTGCCCAAACCGTAGGGACACAACATTTTGAGCTGTGTCTGAATGTTGTTTTCACTTTGACGGCGTCCGGTTCCGTCTCATCATTTAAGATGTCGGACGGAAATGTGCTCTTTATTAACTTCAAGATAGAATTCCGCATCTTTTTTTTTTTTTAGACTCCGGTATCTTTGGCAATTACTCTTCCACCCAGTGTTAAAATAAGACCTCGCAGAACCGGTTGAAGTAAAAGCAAAAAACATGCTTTAAGTATCGACTTTTTTTTCGGTTGCTCAGTGTTCTTTTGATGCGCGCAGATTTTATTACTTTCTTCTTAATAGTTGTCGTAAGAGAAATGTTTCCCGCGCAAAGCTTTAAACAAATTTCGCGAAGGATTTTGAGCGGTTCCTTTCTTGCCAGAATAAGTATACTATATTTTTGTTAGATAAATTTGTTATTATAAGATGTGCAAGAAACGCGCGTGATTATTTTTCCGATTCATAAGGACGTATTGTAGACGATCTCTGGTCCCTCGTTGGGCAAGATTTTTGTTTTCACACGGTAATATCCGGGACACGTTTGTGATACGTCGCTTGCGATATAATTGAACAGCGTTTTACGTGCGTCTTAATATATAGGGGTGAAGAACGTCTCCTCGTTTTCTCCCAAAGAGCTGTCATGATAGCAACTAGAGTTGGTCGGCAATTCTGACCGTCCGGAATTTAATGAGAGCAGTGGAATTCAGTCTGATTGTTCGAAATTAAAAATAGTGAAGAAACATGATTTCATTGATAAAAATGACGGATATATTGTAATTGTGAGCTCGGCAGCTCCTATGAAATCTCGCAGGTACCTTTCATATATGTTCAATTTGCTAGAAAGTCGTCGAAAATGATCCGCAAGTTTGTTCCGGTGTCTAACTTCTGGGGGATTTCCTGAGTAAAAACACCGCCCGGATGATCTTTCAAAAAGGGCTGCTCGTAAACGTAGACGTAACACAAAAGGTCCACCTTTTTATAAAACACTTCTTTTCTGCAACGTTTCAATTTGCGAATTTAGGTACTTTTGCCCGATTTCGAAAAACCAATCATCGTAACAACTGCTGACATTTGAACTTGAAATATATCCAAAGCGACCTTTATGGCGACGCAGAACTTCCGCATGCAAATGAGAATGGCTTATCGCAGTCTCTTTTCTACACACGTCTTTTTTTTTTTTTGTAGAAAGGTATCTGCTTCGCGTGTCGGTCATTTTCCGTGTGCCTTACACCTGCATGCCAACTATTTTACGAGCAACCAAGAGCAGTAAACGTATTGCAAGAAGAAATTTAATGTTCGCTTTTTCGAGACCATCTGGTGGATGTCGCCGCCTCTACCATTTTACGTGATTTGTTTTCGGAACGGGACATAGCTTGAATCATATGTTGCGCAAGTGCTGGCGTTTGTCGCTTCCGCGTTGTGAGAGAACACACAAGAGCTATACGCTTGTTTGGGTTTGTTAGACGACTCATTAGAAACCACATGTGAGTCTTAAAAGGCACGTTAAGACATGTCTAGGCAAGTACAGTTACGTCGGCTTGCATAAGCCGGTTGCTATAAAATCGGTAGCCGTCTTCTATTTCTTCAGTGTATTTATCATCAGCGAACGGTAAAAAAATATTTAGGAGGAGAATACTTGAAAAAAATGTATGAATATTGCCTTATTGCAAAAACCAAATGACAAAGCCCTATTACCCATCCGTCTAACTCCAAGTCATGGGAAACGTAATGGAGAAATTGAATTGACTCAGAGCACCAGCTTCAAGCTTCATCAACATGAGCACAATCCCTACCGACATTGAAATGCCAGCCCTAGACATAGCGCTCGTGAAGACAACCTACGGAACATTCATCTTTGTATCCCTACAGCTTGAAGAAGTCGTAAAGGTATTTTTACCAAAGCTCTTCGCGTACCTGACGAACGAGGACTTATAAAAAATTCGACATATGACGGGACTCATTCTGTTAAAACGAAAAAGAGAGTAGCGGGCCATCCCAGTATGTTCGAATTAGAAATTATGCATCTACTACTGAACGAGTTTACTCCGGGGTTCCTCAGGGTAGTATTCTAGGGCCTATGTTGTTTCTCGTATACGTGAATGTTATAGTAAGCATCGAAACCTCCGCTTACTATATCATATATCATATGATATAGTATATCATATGATATACTATATCATATAATATGAAATATCATATTATATTATATATCGTATTATATTTGTTCCTTCGACGAAGTGGAGGATGTGGCGGACGGCCAAGTACGAAGCAAGTAATTCACGCCCAAACACGCTGTAGCGCGTTTGTGCGGGATTCAGCTTCTTGGAAAAGAAAGCGAGTGGCTGCCACTGACCGTCAATGTATTGTTGGAGTACGGCTCCGACGGCGGTAGCCGAGGCGTCCGTCATGATCGACGTCGGAGCGTCGTGCATGGGATGTTGCAGAAGGGTAGTCTCTGCCAACGCTCGTTTCGCTTCACAAAACGCTTTCTCAGCTGCTTCGTTCCAGGGAAGAGGAGAAGTGGGTCGCCCGCTCTTCCCTGTAACGAAGTAGCTGAGAAAGCGGTTTGTGAAGCGGATTATATAATATAATCATATATGCACCCCTTAAAGGGACACTGACAGGGTATTTATGCTGGCCGAGGTTTTTAGTTGTACCTGACATATGAGAGCCCCAACAACCCAGAACACAATTTGCGGCTCGAAATTCGGTTTCTTTCCGCCCCAAAACCGCCGATCAAGAACTGGCCGGTTCGAGTCTCGCTCACTCTTTTCCGTGGTCACAGGCCGTTTTTTAAGGTTTAGACACAACCACCAAATTTAATCAAAGTCTTTGGTCTTTGAAGGCCCACACTCAATATTAAAAATGAAAAAAAATATGAAACCCATTTTTTGCGGCTTCTAAAAAGCAGCAAATACGTTGATTGAAAGAAAAAAAAGTTGCACAGAGAACCGGAAGCATTCTGTGCATATGTTCACTGCGTAAGGTTGAAACCAGGGATTGTGACAGCGGCTCATGTGGGGATTCTGATGTGTGTGTACTTGCCGAGGGGCAAGCGAGGTAGTCGCAGCTCGTTGATGGGATCTATCAGAGCAGAGATGGTGGCAGAGGCTCTGGATGCCGCGACAATTGACTGGTAACCTTGGGCCGCATATTCGTCAAAACGACCGAGCCGTTGCCGTTCCCCGGGCCGTGGAGAACGTTCCGCTGAATGTTAGGTTCACAGAGTCGGTCATCATGTCTGGATAACCCTTTCTTCCATCCTTAACAGCAAATATGCCGCTGAACCGAGCTCTTAGAGGTTTGTACTGCCTCCACATAACTTGGTTTGGTGGCGATAGGGCCCAAACCTAGCTACTCATTGCATCGAGTTTGTCTTGTAACGAAACTGGTTTATTCAGGTTGCCAGACTGCTCTTTACAGCTGGCTGAAACTGGACATTAACATCAGATCTGATACATCTTCCTTTCTAACAAAGAACAAACTTGAAACACCACAACTTGACTAACATGCTTGGTTGAAGTGTTCATCACAAGTAAGCTTCACTTTCTAAACAAGGAACAAACTTGAAACACTACAACTTGACTAACATGCCTGGTTGAAGTGTTCATCATAAGTAAGCTTCACTTTCTTCCTCCTTGGTCTTGATGACACTCTAGTGGGAGGTTGCACAGGCACCGGCGCTGGATAGTCTGTAGGACCATCCATTATTTCACTTTCGCGGTCACGAGTTTCCTGGTGCTGCACATTGTCCTCGTTGGGCACTTGTGGAACGTCCATGTCCTCAGAGTCGGAGATGGGTTCAAATGCTTCCTTGGTCACAAGTAAATGCTGTCTGTTCCGTCTGTACACAGCACCATTCTCAGCTTGCACCACATAGGATCTTGGCGCCACTTGCTCTTTGACTTGTGCTTTGACTCTCCACTTTCCGTCATCTCTCAGACGCACCGTCTGTCCAGTGCCCAGTGGCTCCAAATGCCTGCCAGCACGGACATTTTGTTTGTGTTTTTCCACTTTCCGTCCTTGTGCTGATGAGAAGTCTGGCAGTCGCGACCTCAATCGTCGCCCCATGGATAACTCGCAAGGTGACCGTCCATTCTCGAGTGGTGTGCACCTGTAGTTTAGCAACCCTAGCCAAAAATCTTCTTTGGCATACTGAGTTTTCTTTAGAATCCTTTTCACAACTTGGACCCCTTTTTCTGCGAGTCCATTCGCTCTTGGAAATCTTGGGCTCGAGGTGATATGTTCGAACTCATATTTTCTTGCAAATGCTGCAAATTCTCTGCTTGCAAATTGTGGACCATTGTCGGTGCAGACTTCTTTGGGGATTCCATGTCTGGCGAAAACACTTGCCATATGGTCGATCACTGCAGCAGCACTAGTCTCTGTTAGCTGCACCACTTCAGGGTAATTGGAGTAGGCGTCATATACCACAAGGTAAGACGATCCTGCATGTTGGCACAGATCAGCTCCAACCCTCTCCCACGCTTTACTGGGTACTTCTCTCATGATGAGTGGTTCAGCAGGTTGCTGGTATGCAAATGTTCGACAAGCTGCACACTTTGATATGTATGACTCAATGTCAGCATTCATTCTTGGCCAGAATACTAAAGCTCTAGCACGAGCTTTGCATTTGCTCATGCCTAAGTGTCCTTCATGCAGTCTTGCCAGTATGTCTGCACGGCAAGCTTTCGGAACAACTACTCTTGAGCCCTTTAACAGGACACCGTTGACCAGAGTCAACTCTGATGTGTATCCCTTGAGGTCTCCCTGTTGTTCTTGACCTTGCTGGATCCGTGCAATAACTTCTTGTAGTTCGTCATCACTCTCTGTGGCCTCTTGCAGTTTCTGAAGTGTCGCTTGACTCAGTGTTGTGGACACTATGCTGACAGCGTGTACTTCAACATCATCCAGTTCTACCTCTTCCTTTTTGGCCTCTTTTACTGGTGCTCGAGACAATGTGTCGGCTAGCACCAAGTTCTTTCCAGGCAGATAGCACAGGTCAAACTCGTACTTCATCAGACGAATAAAAAATCGCTGCAGACGAGGTGGCATGTCTCCAATGCTTTTCTTTGCTATGGAGATCAACGGTCGATGGTCGGTTTCCAGTGTGAACTTGCGACCATAAATGAAGTCATGGAACTTCTCACAGGCAAACGTGATGGCGAGCGTCTCTTTTTCAATTTGTGCATATCGCACTTCACAGTCGGTCATCACTCGTGACGCATATGCTACTGGACGCCACTCTGTATCATTGAGCTGTAGGAGTGCTGCTCCCAGTCCATACTGTGATGCATCAGCTGTCACTTTTGTCTTCTTTTCAGGGTCAAAAAATGCTAACACTGGCTTGTTAGTCAGGGTTCTCTTCAGTCTATCCCATTCTGCTTCGTGAGCCTCAGTCCACTCAAATATCACATCATCCTTGATGAGGCTTCTGAGAAGATTTGTTCTTTGCGACAAGTGTGGCAAATACTTGCCTACATAGTTGATGACTCCCAACATCCGCTGTACTTCCTTCTTGCTTTGAGGAGTAGACATCTGAAGCACTGACGCAACTAGTGATGGATCCGGCTCCACTCCATTTTTAGTGATCCGGTCACCCAGGTAGCTAATCTCTTGGACCGCAAATTGACACTTTTCCTTGTTGAAGGTCATTCCAGCTCTTTGGGCTGCTTTGAGTGCTTCCCATAGCCTCTTGTCGTGCTCCTCCTTGGATCGACCCCATACGAGTACATCGTCAACGTACACTCTTACTCCTTCAAGTCCATCAAAAACTTCAGTCATGATCTGTTGGAAGACTTCCGGAGACGATGAGATGCCAAATGGTAGTCTCAGAAATCGGTAGCGTCCAAATGGCGTACCAAACGTGCACACTCGAGAGGCCTTCTCATCTAGTGGTATTTGGTGATACCCACTATTGGCATCCAGCCTTGAGAAGAATTTGGCGTTTGCCAGTTCAGCTTCGATGTCTTCACGGCGTGGCATTTGGTAGTGCTGCCGTTTGATGGATTCATTCACTTGCCTTGGATCCATGCAGATTCTCAGAGCACCTCCTTTCTTCTTGACTATCACAATTGGGCTTACCCAATCAGTAGGTTCACTGACACGGGTGATGACTCCAGCCTCTTCCATTCTCTGGAGTTCTTTCTTGAGTGGTTCTTTCAGAGCTTGTGGCACTCTTCTCGTCGGCTGTACCACTGGCTCTGCTCCTTCTTTAAGGACAATCTTACACTCCCGTCCAACGCATCCCAGTCCTTTAAACAACTTAGGAAACTTCTGTTCCACTTCTTGGGCCATAGTTTCTTTCACCGTGTGCACTCGCTGGACCAGCCCCAGGAGTTCACTAGCTGCTAAGCCCATTATGGCCTGGCGTCCTTTTTTCACGATGAAGAACTCAATGTTTGCGCTCTTTCCTTTGAGTTTCACTTCCAGCAGTGCTTTCCCTTGGTGTGCAATCACACCATCGTTGTAGCTTTTTAGGACTGAAATGCTTGGCTTCAGGCTCGCCGTCTTGTGTAGCTTCTGGAACAGTGAACTTGGCAAAAGATTTGCCTGGGACCCTGTGTCAACTTTTAGTTCCACTTCCTTGTTGGCTACTAGGGCCTTGACCAGCCACTCGTCACCTTTTTAGTCTTGCATGTGCTGACTTGAAGAACGGCGAAGTCGCTGTCGTCCTGTTCTTTTACTTCATCTACCGAAGACTTCGTTTTGCAACACACGGCGAAGTGGTTCATCCTGTGGCACTTGTTGCACTTTTTGTTGTATGCCGGACACTTCCGTGGGTCGTGCTTCCGGTCGCACTTGGGACAATTTTTTCCCGTCGGTTGGACTTTCCGATCATGCATGTCCGCTCTCTTCTTTTTGTCTACTGTGTCGACACGTCGGGGACCGTCGAGAGTTTCATTTTGTGCCTGAAGAACCTCATAGGCCTTTCCGAGCTGTATGGCCTTTTCCAACGTCAGATCTTCTTCGCGCAACAAACGCTCTCGCAGTTTTTTGTCTGTTACCCCACATACGATTTGATCTCGTACCATGGAGTCCGACAAAGTCGAGAAGTTGCACGATTTCACTTTTAGTTGTAGCTCTCGCACGAACTGTTCAAACGGCTCACCACTTTCTTGTTTTCGTGAACGAAACACGTACCGTTCGTAGGTTTCATTTTTCCGGGGCATGCAGTACTCTTCAAACTTCTTCAGTACTGTCTGGTAGTCCTGTTTTTCTTCAGGTGCGAAGGTAAAGGTGTTGTAGACTTCGATGGCATCGGGTCCCGCCACATGAAGCAAAATGGCTGCCCTTTGTTCATCGGTTCGCTTGGTGGTCTCCGTCGCCCGTAGGTACAGTTCCACACGTTGTTTGAACCGTTGCCAGTTCTCCGCTACGTTCCCTGTCAAGTTCAGGCCCTCGGGAGGTTTGAGCACGTCCATGGTTCGGCTTTCTTCTTAGTTCACCGCCCTTTTTGCGGGACTAGTCACTTCTGACACCATGCATCGAGTTTGTCTTGTAACGAAACTGGTTTATTCAGGTTGCCAGACTGCTCTTTACAGCTGGCTGAAACTGGACATTAACATCAGATCTG
>JAZHYW010047433.1:0-31265 GCA_037355805.1 Ixodes ricinus | reverse complement strand
GACGGGATGAGTCGATAAGAAAGCCAGTGAACCAATCACAGTAAGCCACGCGCTGCGTATACCCCTTCGCCGTCGATAACTGTAGAGAGGATGTTAACGAGGAGTTTTCGTTGCGTCTGCGAGAGGTGTTTTGTTGCGTGTCGCTCTTGAGGGAAACGAGGCCCTTATGCGATATCCGCGGTACACGATTGTCGACTAAGCCCGAATTTGAAGGCGGAGATGAGGTCCCAAAATTTGAAAATGCACAGCAACGCATCAAACGTACGACTTGTAATTATAGGAAAATGACCCTCGGCGTGAATGTGCAATCAAATGCGCAAACATTCTCCGCTGTTTGGAGCAATTTTTTGTCAGTATGCCGAGCGCAAGTTGGTCTGCTGCTGGCACTGGGGGTTGCGATAATGTCAGAACGCCGAGCTCTTACTGGCTGATTGAAGGCATGCACCTATAGCATATGGTCTACCCACTATCCTTTCAATCAAAGCCAATCAGAGCTCGGCGTCGTTGGCACGTCAACCGCAACCCGCTCCTGCAAGAAGCAGACGAGTTGCTCACCGCCTGCTGGGTAACAACACGTGCTTTGTAAACGAGCCGCGCAAGGGCGCTGATCGGTGGCATTTCCACATGTTAAAATGACGTGGGTCACGCTCCGTACCGCGACCGACATGCATTTATTAGCTGCACTTTGCGTGCAGTCCAGGTATTAAAAACAAACATTCGTTAAAAAATAAAAAAAGTACAATCAGCGGATGTTCTATATCTGAAGGGAAAGAGACCGACAGATCCTCATAACCTGTTTGTTTTTAAAGTTTTCAATTTGTTTAATAAATACAAAAACGCAGCGAACACGCAGTAACATAAACTGTCGTAGTGGACGAATATAGTGTATACAAGCCGAACTATCAGTAGCTTTAACAAATTGCAGGCCGGGATCAGTATCAAACAAATGTCATAATAAAGCTTTTTTGCGTTCTCTTCCTTCAATCATTTGATCCTTCATTACACAGTTATATGCCTCAATGTTATCATTAAAACCCCGGAAAGAGAGTGCCTTTCTTTCTTTTATGTCGTCAGCGCCTTCTCAATCAATGCAACGCCAATGCAGCGCAACGCGGCGGATCAAAGAAAGGCCAACGCTCTTCTAAGGCGTTAATGTATTCCGAATAAACAAGACATAACCGCTTTGTCCCGTCTTCCCAACGCCCCCGCAGCCAATTCAAGTCCGTATACGAGCGACAAGCAGCGAAGAAAAACAAAAAACGCGCCGAGGGAACTATCAAAAACATTCTGGCCAAACCGGGCCATCTTTTTTGCTTTTCAATCGCGACGTTACACACTTTTGACGTTCCCCTGCGCTCTCCCAAATCCTTTCTTTATGACCAGAACCCGTCGAAGAGTAAGAGAGAAAAAGAAAAAAAAAAAAAGAGCCCCGGAAGAAATGGCCGAGCACTAAAACGCGACGGAGTGGAAGCCTTCGCAATCCCTGGGATTTTCTTTCCATCGACGGCATGTGGCAGTTCGAAGAGGAAAGAATATGTCGCTATTTATATGCAACGCTAAGAGAGAAGAAGCAGGTCAGCTAGGGTCGACGTCCTTATGAACCCTAGATGTCAAGCCTAGGGCAGAACCGCGGGCCTTACCCCTTCCCTTCACGAAAGGACAGACTCGAGCATTTCCGTCTATAACGAACTTTTTATACACCGAACTTAGGTCTGCAACAAACGTCGTTTTTTTTTTCTTGTTCGTTTGCGTGCTTCTGTTTGTGTTTCTCGTACAAGACATCTCTTCTTGAGGTCTATGGAGCCAAGCGCTCACACACGAACTTCCGTCTACAACGAACTTCGGCCTATAACGAACATCCACCTACAACGGCACTAACGAACATTGCTTGTTTTACTTGTTCTTATCAGTGCTGGTGTGTGCATGTGTGCGCGCGACTGTCAAACGAGCGATCTTCGTTTCCTCAGATTGATGGTACTAAGATCCAAACGTGTGAAACAAACTAAAATCTACAACGAACATCCGTCTGCAATGAACTTCCGTCTATAACAAACTTCCGTCTACAGTGAACTTCCGTCTAAAACGAACTTACGTCACAATGAGCTTTTGTCTACAACGAACGAACTTCCATCTACAACAAACTTCCGTGTACAATGAACATTGTTTGTTTTACTTGTTTGTCTGCGTGCCTGTGTCTGTGTATGTTTGTGTTTGTCAAACGAGCTATCTTCTGTTCTTGAGATCAATGACACTAGGGTCCGAACGCCGCGGCGGAAGCGGCCCTCTTCCTTTCTACTCAGGGACGCGACGGGACAGAAAGGACTGTCCCTTCTCCGATTCCGGGACCTTTTATAGCGTCGAACGCTTGACCCAGATTGGAGCCTCGAAAGCAACCCGTAACTCCGTTTTTCGTTTACTCTCGTTTCTGGTCGGTACTCTTTGAATGTTTACTACAAAATTTAAACATAGGCGGTTGAGCGATCACATACGATGTGTGGATACCGGACGAAAGCTTACCTGATGCTAGAAGCTCGTGTGATAGAAAGAAGCTCAGCGGACAAGAGCTTTACCGATGTTTTCATGATTCCAGGCAAACGCTTTGCGCATGTGGTAAAGGGACCTCCTAATAGCCTACCGTGACAAACGACGTACCAACAAGAAGTATTTTGGGGCGCTTCTTTAAACCCCCAAAGTGCTGACGTCACGTGACGTCAGTTGTCCCGCTAAATTAGGTGGGAAAATGAATAAACAATACGGTCTTTGCTCCCCGAAAAGACTGTTAACCAAATTCAACGTCTTTTTGAATAATGAATTCCACACGTTCAAAAACATTAAAAACAAAAATCGCGGTTTTTTTTGTTTTTTTAGGTAGAGAAATAAAGAAAACTTATGGCAGACCTGAGCTAAGGAATTATATATTTTTTTCCTTTCATACCCCGCGAATTGCACAAAGGACCGTTGTGTTTATTCTCGAAACGAGGGTTCAATATCCGCGCGTGGAATGCGGTGGCTCTTTCTCGTCGGGTCCGCTGATGGACTGGTGGTGAAACGCTAACATTCGCACTCCTGCTCCGCTGCCCGCCCTTGGGGGGGAGAGGCTCTGTTTACGCCGACTGCCGTTATAAACTGACCCGCCCGCGTTCCCTTCCCAAAGTTTCCTGGAAGAGAGAAGGATGTTTTGATAAGGGATTCCCCCGTGGCTTTGGCTTCCTGCGAGGAGACGCCAGTGAGGTGCAGCCATCAGTATAGTGACAGCTTAAAGACACCGTAAAACGAAAGCTTTACTATATAATAACAAAACATATATCTGAGTTTCCTTTCGTCTAGAGGAAACAACCGATCGCGCGGAGACGAAGCTCAGAGTGCAAGTAAGCCGCAGTCTTACTTCTAGTACATCGTACAGAAAGAGTCTGCATTGATGTTCGAGGCACTTGCACGAAGCAGATATTGTCCGCACGTGCCTGACGCGTGTCCGCGGATAGTGCTGTCATCATGTCTGTGGAGAACTCCGTGTCCTTTGTCAGATGTATGAGCCATAGAGTTATCATAATGTATATGCCAGAGGTTCAACTGGCGCAAGTGTGCTATCGCACATTGAAGCAGAGAACAACCAGTCGGAGACTGACTTCCGGTAATGCATTTTGTATATAGAAAGAACACGCCGACGACACTTAAGACTGCTTACGTGTAGGAGTGCGAAAGCATTTCTACACGCAGAGCGCCACGTCTCTTTTTGCACACGGTGCAACGGCTGTGACATCACGCTCCCCTACTGCGCAGGCGCGGCACCCCCGCCGGCTTCGTGGCTTTCGTGACGAAGCATCTGTGTTGCTGTGCTTTTCTTTGTGCTATATTTCTGCGGCGCGTCCGCTTTGACCTTGAGCGCCCCCGCCGGCTTTCTGTGACGAAGCATCTGCTTTGCTGTGCTTTTCTTCGTGTTTTATTTCGAGGCGCGTCCGCTTTGACCTTGAGTGTGCCACTCAAGGTCAAGGGTCATCCCCTTATTTGAGTGTGCCACTCAAATAATGGTCATCAAGCACGTGCCGTGCTTGATGACCCTTATTTTTATGACCATCTTTTGGGGACAACGCCGACGCCGTTTCGCGTAAGGGAACATACAAGGCTTTCGCCTTAAAAATGAGTGCATTTTCTCCCTGAGCTCGATTATAAGAGCAAACATGCCGAATAATTCGTGCGTATACTAGGTAGCTGTTTTCGTGTTTCGCGATCGGCTGTTTTCGTGTTCTGCGGAAAAGTGAACTTTAGAGTATGTCGGCAAAGAGCCGGATATATGACGCTTTCCCGCCGCGCAGGAGTATGGGCGTCACTGGTTCCCCGCGTGACGTGTCATGTTTCGGAACTTCCACTGTTTGGTGATTGATGGAGAATCATCGTCGTCACCATCCCCGGAACTGGGCACGCCAACTCGTTTTTAAGCCGTAATGTATTATGGTAAGGATGAATGAAAGAGCAAAAAAGGACACGGGGACAAATGGAGGGCATACAAAAACAGAGCTGAATACCGGCTGTCAATAATTTTCTTCATTCAGAACAAAATAGTTTAAAGCAAAGAAGGAACCGAAAAAGGGGCCGCCCTTTATAAAACGATTCCGTAAAACACCGTAAAAAATAATTAATAAATGAAAACTCATCATCTGGAAAAATAACTGGATCCAGATTAACAATTTAACACGCATTTCAGCTCCGTAATAGCGAATAAAAGGCGCTTAATGAATTTCTCTAGCTACAGTTTATTAATGTAGAAAAATATTCTGCAGATAGAAAGAAGTAGGAATTTAGAAGTCATGACGGCGCAGGTTCTGGACGAGCCGTGACAAACAACCCAAAGTTTATTTTTTTATTAAATATTTTTTCGCATTTATATTTATTATTTTAGTATCGCAAATACCTATACCAGTATTACAAGGAATTCACCAATACTCCGCTATATTTATATATTTGCTCTATCTACATTTCCACTGCGCCCGTCTTCGCTATAAAGAAGGGGGGAAATACCTTCACTGCAGCTAGTTTTACCGTCCTTTCTAAAAAAAAACCACGTCAGTAGGATAAAAAAGAGAGAGAAAAAAAATCTCAGCTTGACTTTTTACCCTAATTCTCTTTAGTTGAACAACACACCCCCACGACCCCGGAACAACAGTTGCAACTCCGCCGACAAATATTTATAACCTCATCAAAACGGCAGGCGCGCACACACAACACTCGCCCCCCACCTCAAGCAAAAGGCTGCACGCCCACCTTATTAAAGCGGGTCGAGACGGGGGACGCGCCCAAGTCTGAAACCAGCCCCTCAACTCAGCAACAAGCGAGCAACACACACACACACATACAGACGCGCGCACACACAAACAAACGCCCACATACACCCATGTAGACGCACACGGGCACACACACGTACGCGCGCGCTGACGAACGCGAGTACACACAGATACGAACGTGCACTGGTATACATGCACATACTCGTGCACGCAAACACACGCACGCACACAAACACACGCATGCACACACACACGCGCGCGTACACTGGCGCACGCAAATGCATATTCGCGGATATGCACACTCGTACACCCAAACACACACACACGCACAAGCACGCACACACACACAGCCACGCGCACGCGCACGCCCCCCCCCCCCCCCGTCCCCTACACACAAAAACACGTGGATACAGACACACGCATACAGACAGAAAACACACGCGCGCACACACACACAGTTTGAGCCGGTCCCAACAAGCGAAAATTTTATTTACATCCACGTTCTCAATAAGGCCACTCTTTCGACGGAAGCCATCCGTCAGGCGACTACAAGTTCCAAACAAGATTAAGGGAGCCGAGGCAGAATAACAACAAAGTCACGTTTTCTTTTTGTTTTGTTTTTTTACGTGAGGTGCCGAACCGACTCCGCTCGTTACACGCTTTGGCCCCCTCGGTGTTTCTTAATTGGTCGTTAATTAATAATGGAGGGAGAGAGAAGCTCGCGCGTGCCCTCTCGCGGCCAACTAGGCGGGGTTGGCGGGAAGGTCAGGGTGAAACGTTGCCCGCGTCCGACTCGACGCAACGTTTTCGGATACGAGGAAGTGTCCGCGACTCGCTTCTATCTGGTTGGAGGAAAATCTGCAGCCGCGAGTTCGCTCTCGGAAGTTTCCTTGTGTGTGTACTGCACCGTGATGCAGCCAAATCACCGATCGTCGACTTTTTTTTCCAATTATTTTAGTTAATGAGGAAAGCAATATCGACATCATGCCTCAAGTTGTCGATGCCTCTCGGTCACACTGGTTATACATCATGCAAAAGACAGTCTGCGTGCAGATTCGAACGGGAGTTACCGTGAGATCCGTGCTTCTGAATGCCGCGTCGCAACTAATCTAGGGTAAAGCACCCAAACCAGCGATCGCTGATTTTTTTTTAAATTATTCTTTTTAATGAGGAAAGCAGCATCGACGCCGTGCTTTCGGTCACATTGCTTATGCATCATACCAAAGACAGTCTGACGCGTGCAGATTCGAACGGAAGTCACCGCAGGATCCGAGCTTCGAATGCCGCGTCGCAATGAGTTCAAGGAGAAAACTTGACACGCGGCATTCGTACCACGGATATATTGCGATGTTTTCGGCGTTTGAAACATTTATGTCACGAGGAAATGACATAAAACTGATCTAGGGTGCACCTACATATATCTTAATGCAACGCATAAGAGGGAAAATGTTTGGTCTATAACGCAGACTGTGGTCGCAAGTATGCCAAATTACATTCGCACGTTTGCGTTCGAAGGGCGCCAAACGGTCCTCGAAAAACACGTTTGCGAAGCATCGTTGAGGGCGGCAACTGGTCACGTAAGGATGAATATACGGTTCCTTGCGGGTGGTCTTGTCTATAGTGAAAAACTGCGAACATAAAGTTCGCCTTATTTTTCTTCGGCTCTTCCGTGACTGTTAACGTTATTGACTATATGCGAAACCCTTCGGGATTTTAAACCTTTCGTACGGTATCGCTTAACGCGCGTTGAAAAAATAAATCGTTTTGCCGAGGAGATGCGTTAACGAACCGTGCACCCGTTGCTGCTCTTTGCAAACGCACGCAATTTTTTTGTGTGTGTGTGCGTTTGTTGCGTCTTCGGAGATGCAGTCCAGTTTCTCGAACATCACTTTTCCTCTTTTTTTTTTTTTTTGGAGGGTGTTCTATAAGCGTGGAGAAGTTTGAAAACCAGTTGGTTAGGAGAAAGAAAGAAACCTAAAAATCTTGGGAATGCTTTGCGAGGAATGTTTAGAGTTCCTAGCTCACTCGATTAGTTTGCGCAGGATTTATTTTCTTTGCAATAACAGAAGCTGACAAATACCTAATTGGGATAACTTTGAGAAGGGGGAGCGCCTGGAATTTTCTGTCTGGGCGCGAGCGAACGGCTAAGCAGCGTTTGTCAGTTACGGAATGCCGATATGGATACGGTTGACTTTGTTAAATCGGTGTTAACCTCGTTACGGTGACGTAGCAACCATAAAGGCGTTAAAATCACATTTGTCTGAATTACAAGAAGATTATCTGTCACCCAGCGTTTCTATTTTTGAACCTTAATCACCCATCGGGATTTCATTCGGCATGTACGTGAATGGGTGTATGGGTGTCTTCCTTATAAGCAATAGCAACGCGGGTACACCATAGTTTCTTGTTTTAGACGTCTTAATGACCTGTATACTGCTGTATTTTTATTTTTATATTATTCCACTTATGTTTTGTGCGCCCTCAGTACACCGCGAGGTTGTTCTTGTGCACAGAAAAACTAATATCATCATCATCATCATCATTATTATAATCGATACATTAAGGAGGATGAAGCTGCGTCAGAGCGTTGGTTTGTCTAGCTTGCAGCGGCGTCCGGAAGAACGCGGATCTACTATTTTTGTTTAAAGCGCTGCATAGCCCCATCAATTCTCAGAGCCTCTCATATAAACTGTGCCTTAGGGTTCCACGTGTGCCTACTCGTCTCCAGACATCTTTTTTATGTTTCCGGAACTTTTAGTGCTGTCAACCCAGTCGTTGGAATGGCGGAGCGTTTGGACCAATGCTCTGACAAACTTGATATTTTCCGGAACAGTTGAGAATCAGGGGAAGCGGCCTTGCATTTCTCCTCCTCACTTCGGTTTACCGGCTCGAGGGGACCAAGCGAAGAGGAGAAGGAATGAGAACCGTGACGATACATGTCTCATCGGCCGTATTCAATAGCGCTCTTCTTTTCCGAAAATGGAACCAACCGTTGGAGATATCGCTGTATGAGTTATGTTTTTTTTCAGTTTTGCAGCGTCCCGCCTATTGCTCCAGCCTTGTTTTGTGAGTTCCCAATTTCGGTTCAGCATCCCTTTAACACTTTGCCTACCGTAATAATCTTGAGAAAAGAAAAAAACGATCCAAATATATCGATTTTCTTATTTTCACATTTCTACTTCGGATATTCCTAAAAAAAATGTTCAAGACAATGTATACAATTTGCATCGCCTTGGGGCCGCATACAGAGATATGCGGCCCCAAAGCGGATTCTGTGACCGATCCACGTGCAGTCCAAACAACGAGTCGCTCCTCGCAACAATCAATGATGGCACGGAAAACTACCCAAAACAAACAGGAGGGGCAAAAAAAAAAAAGAATACATATAGAAAACACTCGCGCCAACAGCCACATACGTCTCGAGCCACGCAGCGGCACCACCCCAACCCCACATCCACACAAAGCGAAGAAGCCTGTCCGCATTAAACGGCAAGCTCTCTCCCGCGAATGCTACTACGCAAAGCGCGACCAATCGTGACAGCCCAGACGTGTACGCACACAAACACAGGCGCAGTTACATAATAAATTCCGCCGCGACTTCCGCGCACCCCAGGAATAATAAACGAAGTATCTACCCCCCCCCCCCCCCTCGGCTCGAAAGCCCTAAATAAAAATAAAAAATAAGAAAACACTTCTGGCAGCTAAGCACACGAATGCACACACGCTGTGCGCGCAGACCCCAAACAAAACAAAACAAAACAAAACGCATTCCGGTGCAAGGTCGCTCTCTCGTCCCGTATACCAACCGCGCGCCGTTATGCAGCTACAGCGTGTATGCGTACATTTGCAATACAAGATTGCCTATTACCGTGTGTAGATAGATAGCCTGTATAGGGTTTCACTTTTACGGCGTTCATTTCTCACGCGTTGCCGTATTCAGATTTCCACTCTTTGATTACTTCGAGTGCCCTTGCCGGCTGTTAAAAGCGTGCTTCAACTTTCCTTCGTTATATCCACTATGTTAGTCGTATATACATGAGATTTCAGTATACACAAGTATTTACGAATTATCAGCCCAGTGTTCGAACTCCACAGATCTGCACGCGCGTGTTCGTGCCGCTTGGCAAAGCGAGCAAATCACGCGCCATACTCGCAAACGTTGAAGATGGCACCGGCCAAAAGCCCGTTACTGGAATTATGGTGCCTAGACACCATACTGGAATGTCGTCTGCTTCTTTTGCAGGCGTTGTGGTGGCGTCAGAACGCCGAGCCCTGATTGGCTCTGATTGAAGGATAGTGGGTAGACTTCAAGGCAGCTTGCTTTGAGGTCTACCCACTATCCTTCGAATCAGAGCCAATCAGAGCTCGGCGTCTTTCCGACGTCACCTCAACCCCTGCAAAAGAAACAGACAAACTTGCGCTCTGCATAGAGAAGTTCTACTGTATACGTTTTGCGTTTATTGCACTAACGGCGTTTATCGACCCATATACTTAGCGTGAAAATTGATTTCAGCACTCCTAAACTGCTATGGAAGATGCAACGCAAAAAATCAAGCAAAAATAGCGTCGCGGGAAAGGTTGCGAAAGTCGGGTCATAAAGAACAACATTAGAAATGCATCATCATTCGCGTGGCTCTCGTCGCGTTCCGGTTGGAACGCAAAGACACCAGAAACATACCAGCAGGCATATCGACGCTACAATAATTCACGTACAAATATGCAGCAAGGTTAAAACCATATAGCTAGATTGCCAACTCTGTCCATGCCAATAACTGTCGCTCGGGAGAAGTGTGTTTCGGCGTCTCGCCGCAGCGGGGCGCCAGTCACGTGGCTCTCCTCTCATCCGTTGTCTGCCGCTCCACCTCTTTTCCATTTCGGCGGCCGCTTCTCGTGGCGATCTGCCAGGCTTTGTCAGCTATAGGGGAGGCTATGTCACTGCACTCGCCGGACGCTTTAGAACGCAAAAAGCCGGCGTCCGGTGCTTGGCTCTCGCATTGGACCGCGTTCGACGAGTGCAGTGGAGACAAAGGCGGCTAGCTTTGGGTCTACCCACTCACCCATCCAACCAGAGCTCGGAGTTCTGACGTGCCCCCTCTCGTCTCCTCCTCTCCCTCACTTTCTCGGCGCTACGCCCCGCGTTCAATATGCCTCCCAGTGACTGCAGGCTGTCTAGGGTGACTGACAGCACAAAAGACACATGGTTGCGAAACGGCAATAAGGCACTCAGGACACCCCATTCCTTCCCGTTTTAGAGCGCAGCTCTTGGGCGCCCGAATTTCCGGCTTGAGCGGCGTCGCCGTCGGCGTAACCGCGCGTTGCGTTATGGGACGTTCCCATAATGACGTCACACGTGACGTCACGTGTGACGTCATGAAGACCAACAGTGACGTCACTCGTGACGTCACCGCGCTGCATCATGGGTAAACCCCCCCGCTAAATACAGCTTAAAAAGTTTCCCCGCTAAATTTAACGGAAAATTTTTCCTACTATACTAGCAGAAAAGTTCCCCGCTAAATATAGCGGAAAAAATTCCCGCTAAACTTTGCAGAAAAAAATTTCCCCGCTAAATTTAGCGGAAGAAAATTTCCCCGCTAAATTTAGCGGAAAAATTTCCCCGCTAAATTTAGAGGTAAAATTTCCCCGTTAAATTTAGCGGAACAATTTCCCCGCTAAATCTTAGCGGAAAAAAATTCTCCGCTAAATTTTTAGCTAAAAAATCTCCCGCTGTTTTGCGGAAACAGTTTCTCCCGCTAGATTTAGCCTAAAATTTTTCCCCACGAAATTTCGCTTAAAAAATCTTCCCCACTAACAAATTTAGCCCAAAATTTTCCCCGCTAAATATAGCGGAAACGTGTCCTCGCTAAATTTAGCGGGAAGAATTTCTCCCTAAATGGAAGGCGAGCAGGAGAGGAGGGAGGGGAATACACCCTCCTCCTCAAGAGCTGCGCTCTCAATTCGGCATTACAGGGGATTGTAAACGTCTTTCATTTTTCTACAGCTATTAGCGACCGTGGTGGTTATCCCGCACATACCACCCAATATACATGTCTGGCCGACTGTTGCACTCGTCGTCTGCAAAACGATACCCCTAAACTCAATGCATTCTTCGGACTATTTAATAAGCACCAACTCCCAGTAACACATAGATTTCGAAATCATCGTTTCTCCTACGCGTATGACCGGTTCTTGCGCGCCGTTTATAGTGCATACCGCTTGCCGCATAAGTAGACACAAGACGACATTGACGTACAACAAACAAAAATAATAACATTCCGATCAACTGTTGAAACTGGGCGGCGCGTTGTCAGTTTCACTTATCGTTTTTGTTTTACTTCCTCTCGAACGTTATGGGATATTCAAAAGTGACCTCCGCTGAGCCGCGCAAAAGCACTGTCACATCGAAAGAAAATACGTCGAAGTCCTCGTCATGTAGACATCTTCACGGGCGCGGTAGGCGCTGTAGCGAAGTCTGTTGAACAAACCTTTTTTTTTGTGTGTGTGTGTGTTTCTAGCCTTTTTTAGCTTTGGCGTGGCCGCAGGTGACAACCGTGACCACGCTTGTTGACTCGCCTCCGATAGAAGGCGCGAGTCAACGCCCTTTACAAAGCGCACGGGACCATCCACCCATCCAGTTGAGTCCTATACAGCCGAGTACGGGCGAGAGAAAATGGGAGGGAAGCTAGGACGTCTGAATCAACAAGGTCGACAAAACATGCAGCGGGACGCTAAACATGTTTTCTCAGCTCGCAACGTCACACGAGTGGCCAGGTTTTAGGAGAATTCTTTCGCTTCACGGGTTTGCATCTTCACAACTTTTGAGTTCGCTATCCTAACGTTTGCCATTAACCTTAATAAATAAGCTTAAGAGACGCCTTGCGTTTCTGAAACTGTCGGTGATAACATGAGAGTGTTGCGTCGCTCAATTGTAATTTTTCATTGTGGCGACGGGCTGCCACAACCGCGTTATTTTCGTATCTTCACTGGAAACAACCTCGAGATTCTGAAACTGGGCGACTTGAGTCACCGTCGTCGTACCATCCTTTCCTCGGCGACGCGACGGGCGTTAAAGAGCGTTGTGTTACATGCCAGCTTCCGGCAAGCTTCGAAGTTTTCTTGCTTAATTTTTTATTTTATTTTTTGTTTCGTATACAGTCATCCAGAACGAGGGAGTCTTATCTTTCGTCGCGAAACATTCTCGGGCTGCAGCCAAGATTTTCCCAGGAGCCAAAAGGGCGGGAATCAAATAAAAATTAAAAAAGAAGAGTAAAGAAAGAATAACCTGAAGCGAGACTCGCACCTCTAAATAGATTCGTAAGGTGTTTTATTTAAAATAATATCAACGAAACTGGCGACGAAAAAGAAGGGGGATTAAAAAAGAAGCGTTTTGGGAAGTAGGCGCGACGTGCCTCTGGAAATAGCGGGCAGGCATCGCTGCGAGTTGATGTCATGCGTAACCCCAAAACGTTGGCGTGCCTTCAAGGGAGGGGGGGGGGGGGCGGGGGGTTGTATGTGTGTGTGTGGTGTATGTATGTGTGTCTGTGTGTTCTAAGACTTTGAGTGTTGGCGAAGAAAAACGGAAAGAGATAATGACAGCTTATGTTGGGGCAACGCAAACAAGAAAATATTCGTAAGTTTTAAAAGTTTGACTGCTCCAATTTTGCCTCGTGTGTGTAACCAGATTCCCCGAAGCAAAGGCGAACGTTGTCTTGGGGGTTATAGGGGTATGGTCTCTGACAGTTTAAAAACGCAGGGCGTGGTTTATCATTTTTATTTAAATTAAATAATTAAATAAATAAATAAGAAGAACAAATAACGAGTCAAGAAGCCTGGACATACTAACAAACACCTTGGGTTTCCTAAAGGGGCACTCAGGGGTCTCTGATGTCGTCAATTCTCGGTGATAACTCACTCTGCGGGCTCTAAACACCCCCCTTTCCCCCACAAAAAAAAAAAGAAAAAGAATTTAGATTTATGGGCGTCCGACTTTCCTATTAAAGATCTAATCAAAAATAATGACACGCCCCTCTTTCCGCGTCTTGGAGAAGACGCCAGGGGGCGCCATGAGACGGCGTTTTCACATATTGCTGTGACGTTTTTGTCAAAATGTAGTGCACAACGCGCATTTGAAAAGGGCAAGAATAGTAACGTTCGGAACCGCGCAATTAACTATTTTCATTTGTCAATTTTACGGAGGTGGTAAGGACCCCAGGATGTCTCCCCTCCCCCCCAAGAGAAAAAAGTTCCCGTGTATTTATTTCTATTGCTGCGAGTTTAGTAGGACGTCATGCAATCTAGAACTGGCCCTTTAGTGACCAAAGAACAAGAAACAATACGCCGTCCAAAACAAGCTTCTACTAAAGGCACTTGAGTGACCTTTAAGCTGTCAGAGGTCAAACTAAAGAGGCGTTTCATGAACACACACACAAAAAAAAAACGACTTGCTATCGTACGGGAACATGGGTAGCCATCAATTTCCCAAGATATTTAAGTGGACAATTTAAGCCTATCTGCTTTCTTATGTGTGATTCGCGTCATGCTCAACGAGAGTGCTGCGCTTTTATTTAATCATTCCGAAATCTCAGCCTATTTCGTGCTTTGTGAATTTACCTGTCTACTCTTGTCAATGGTTGATTTCCATTCAAAAAATTATTCAGGGGACAAATTAAATTCGGGGATTTACATTGCCAAACCAAAGAAGAGTAGCCTGGCACGCCCCAAAACGGAGAACTGAGGATGAATTTGGACCGCCTGGGGATCTTTTTACGTGCAACCGAAAGCTCGGTTACACAGCGCCCTCTCGCAATAAGCATCCGTCAGATATCATTGCCGAGAGAACTAGCTCACTACGCAGTAACTGCGAATATGTAGCCATAGTTAAAAAAACAATACTCGTTATTAAAAATATGGGCAAATAATATTTAATGCACTAAAAGGCACATGCGAATGTTATGTGCTGGTCACAATTCAACAGTCTTCCACGCTCAAGTAACTCGACCTTAAAACACCTTCGCGTCCGCTATTCATTAAATGATTCGATACCGTATTATGGATACGAGCACATCCTCCTTACTAAATGAGGGCTTTACGGAGATGTTAGCTCTATTATGGAGTGTCGTAAATAATCCCCTTCTCCAGGGATTATTTTCGTCATCGTCTAGTTCGGTGTACAAGGCCAGCAAAATCCGCAAAAAAAGAAAACAAACTTACTAAGGCCGACACGGCGGCAAGTGAGAAAACAGTTTGCTCTGTTTCTTATATATATATATATAACTACGTTTTCACATAATTTTTGCGCGCGGGTTATCCGATTATCTTTTCCGCCGAAAATATGAAGCTTAAAAAGAGGGTACTGCTCGTAAAACCAAAATGTTTGGAGTATATCGCTCCAAATGTCACGTAACACACTCCGGGAACAACTTTCTATTTCGAGGAAAATAAGATAAAACTAGAAATAAAAATGGGAGGGAGCCGTTTTATCTGCGACGGGTTAGCTACCTCAGTGTCAAGTGCGCGCCGGGGGTGAGAGAAATCTTATCTCCGCTTTCACCGACGGCGCTACTTGGTGCAACAAGCTTGTCGGACGCAGAAAATGGAGCATACCTAAGATAATATGCACCGACGCTTAGTAACGTCATCTTCTTTTATCATTATTTCATGAGTTCTGGCTACCGCGGTGTCACGAAAAAAGATAACACCAAGCACTCTCACCGGAATTCCCCCTAACTTTCTCACAAATTTCTCTTCGTTTCTTGGCCTCGTGCTCTTTGACATTTCTTTATCTTTTTTTTTTTTTTTTAGACTGGGCAGAACTACGCAATTTTATCTCGGGGACCGATGAGCCGACATTTTTTACTTTTAGTCGTAACGTAGAATGTGGCACTTTATTTATTTTACTCCCAGGTCCGCTATGCGTTACAGAGAGGAGCGGGAGAAACAAAATTAAAACTATATGTGTTAGAAAAGCGGTTATAACAGACGACTACAAACAAACTGCAGACTTGAAGGCAAAAAATTTCGGCGATGGAGACGACGGTGGCAGAAGGGGGTTTCACTCAGACTTGTATGTAGTTCAACTACTCTACTCAAGTTACTGTAGTTTAACTACTTTTCTGAGTAGTTTAGTAACTTTCAATTAAATTTTTATTTCGGTAATTAGTAGTTTACTTTTACTTGAGTAACTTCTACTTAAATTACAAATTACTTTCGAATTTTAGTGGTTGTTTTGCCTATCAACAAACATTCCTGTACAAAAGAGATAAGATGTTGGAGGATCAGCTGATATTTGCAAAGAGGGGATGCATGTGGCGTAGGAAAAGGGGCGGAGGGGGAATGGGTTGGAGAAACCGAAACCCCCCATAAATTTTCCTGCAACAACACTGCCATAAAGTGCGAGGAGCCAACAGGCACGACGCAAGTGAAGCCGAGTAACTGCGGGATCAGCTCCGAAGACTGACGTTTCTTTGTGTCCTGAAGCTCAAGGAGACTTGACCCATTCAAAGAAAGGGCTGCTTCCCGCTTTTCCCCAACGTAGGAACTCTCGCCCTCTACAGGAGGTGCACACACTGCATCCTCACTGAAAGGAGGCAACAATATTCAGCACCGGCTCTGAAGCCCATCTAGTGCTCCCTTAGTTTGCGCTAGTACTCGAAGAATCGCGTGCTAAAGGGCAACGCAAAGGGGACCTTTTTGCGTTGCCTTTCCTCCCAAAACATAAAATATGCAGATCTTCAAAGATTTGAAGATCGTTCGAGAAACCTTAGTAATTCTCCCAACGTTTTTATATAAAAAATAATAAACAAGCAGTGTTGGGAAGTACTCTAAGTACATGAGTACTTAAAGTACTACTGTTTAGAAAACTTGTACTTTACTTGAAGTACATTCTCTGGGCATGTACTTGTACTTTCCGAGGAAAGTAAAACTCCCGACTTCAATGTACATTCCCCGAATTTGAAAACAAAAAAATGGCGTATCGTCGTGTGAAAACGCGCTCTTTCAAGACGTCATCTGGTCATTTCTCTGAGTGAAGTAATGGCGGCTATAAGACCGACACAAATAAGTGGCTTATAAGTTGATTGTGTCAAATAGCTCGTCAGCGAGAGTAAAACAACTACTCTGTGGCGACTTGACTTTATACAATATTTGCTGCCATTTCCGTAAAAAACTGATGCACCTCCGATTACCTCTGGAGCAATGCGTACCAGTTAAAAAAACACTGTATAGGGAATGAAAGGGCATCATGAAAGATTCTGTTAAAAGTACTGGTACTTTACCTTGAAATATATTGTATTTATAGTACGTTACTTCAAGTACATTGCACCCGGTGTACTTACTACTTTACTTGAAGTACATAACCTCTCATTTACTTTGTACTTTACTTCAAGTACTTTTTAGATGTACTTTACGCAACACTGTAAACAAGCAAACACTGTCTAAAAATCAAGCTCAGGCAGTGCTAAACCTCAAAGTAGAAATGACACATTTGCAGTACATCATTGACCAAACAAACAAGAAAGTACAAAACAATTAGGCACGCAGAAGCAGAACCAGCTATTAAAGCATTTCTTTGAAAAAACAATCCGATCCATATTTGGCTAGCACAATTTCGCTAACGGATCAAAACCTATGTACTTTCTTTTTACCATAAAAAACATATAAAAGTAACTTCAAAGTAACTTCAAAAGTAATTCGCTACTTTTTTACGGTAATTAGTAATTTTCTCAATTACTTTCCATTTGAGTAATTTCTACTCTACTCAAATTACTTTTGAGGTCAATACTCAGTAACTTAACTTAATTACTTTTTTTGAGTAACTTGTACATGTCTGGTTTCACTCCAGGGGCTCTAAACTCGTCGAACACAAAGTTAGGCCGAAAATAAGTTCCCGGAGCGCGCCGATTGGACGTCGGCAAAAAAGCGCGAAGTCATCTTCGTGATAGGCCAATCGGTGCGCTCCGTCAACCTTGGCCCAAACTTTGTGTTTGACTCGAGTTCGGCAGGCTTGTTTTGGGGACGACGGAGTCAAAGTGCAAGTTTGTTCTAGAATTTGGTACACCAACACTCGGTTGGTGGTCGGCACGGCGGGACATCTATATTGGAGGTGTAACAAACCTGCATGTCACTCATGCTGCTTTTTACTGCACTTTGTATGTTATAGACGAAAAACACAAACGAAGTCCTCCGCACCCTTTTCGTCAATGGTGAAACCTTGGTGAACTTTATGGTTAATCTATACCGAGATGCACCAATCGAGCATTCCGTGAGTGTCGAGGAACTGGGATATATTGACAGTTAGCCTGACACGAATGTGGAAAAACGACGAACCAGATCAAGAAAATTTCTGCATAAAAGAAGGAAGCAGGGACGCTTGCCCTTTCAAGCAAGACGGTTTTCCTTCAGGTTAGAAAATTTGAAGCAAAACGCATAGCTGATATACACACCTTTCTCGCGCTTATCACCCCGGCGAAGAATGATGAGTCACTGGGCAGTCGACGAAAGAAAATGTCTGATATTTTTCACGATAAACCAATTGCGCATGCTCAGAATTCTTTTCCAACACTAACATATATGTTCAATCATCATCAATTTACCCCTAACTAATGTTAGAATTGCATCATATTTTCTGGTACAGTAGACACAACATCAAAAATCCCGCACTTCCCGCTTGCCTTGAATACTTGTCAGAGTTTTGTCGTAATTTCAAGGACACCGGCAGCTAGCCTTCCTCACGTTTACAAAAGTAGCCCTGGTATTGAGGCATCTTTCGAAAATTTGCTGGGCTATAACAAAACTTAAATTGGTATGAGTTATATCAAGCTGCGTTTCCACATATGTAATGTTTTTACGGCAATTTCACAAATTCGCCTTGCACCAACCATACGTATGGATTCGGAATTGAATCAATTTAAACAATGAACAATTTCAAAACGATAGCCGATTCAATATGTACGTAAAACTTTCAAGTCACGTAACGTCCAAACAAACAATGGAACTCCTTTAACTTTTGTTCATTGTAAACAAAGATCGTAATTCAGTTGTTTTTCCGGGGAAAAAGTTCCTGGACTTTTTAAGCCTCTAATGCCTGTCTAGTGAGCGCTGAATGTTTTGTTCAAAAGTAATAGGAAGTTTTTTTCCCCTACAAAGCCTGTTTTTTCTGATTTTCCTTAGAAAAAGAATTTGGAAGGCTCATTCAGATTTTGTTTGTTTGTTTGTTTGTTTGTGTCTGTGTGTGAGTGTGAGTATGAGTGTAAGTGTGTGTGTGTGCTTGTGTGTGTGTGTGTCTGTTTGTGTGTGTGTGTGCGTGCGTGTGCGTGTGGTGTGTAAGTTGAATTTTGGCATGGGCCTTCGGTCTTTCTGCCCTACCAGCATCTCCGAATGAAAGTCAATATATCATTCGATCTGCTTTGATTTGATTTGTTATATTTGCTTTAGGTCTACTAGGTGCATGAAACTTATCATTATCGTTCAAAAATTTTGAGATTCGAAAATCCGAAGCCAAACTTAATAAACCCTCTAAAATATTACGCCGTTTGCGAACGCAGCGCGAGTAAATTCAACCAATTAAACTCTCCCCGGATTATTTTCGCCCACACCAAACGACATTTCGAAAACACGCCTTCTTGTTCGCAGTTGACGTTTGAAGGCCGATGTCGACAAAAACACGACGACGCCGACGACTAACATAAACCATATTCCCCCGACGCCCATCCCTCATCACCTAATAACTGCCCGCCGCGTTCGCAGTTGGTACGCCTCGCTCTCTTCTCTGTCTAACCGGCTTTTCCGGGCGCCGAAACAGAGCACCACGACCGCCACCAAAAGCGCCATCCATTAAGTCTCGCACATAGTCAAAACAGTGTCAAAGCGGGCACGCAACTTACGAAGGCGTGCACCAAGACGCGAAAATGACACGCATGAATAACACTCGAATGTTTTTGTTGCTTTTCTATTTTCTCCGAGGAGATTAGAGTTCGCCCTTGGCGCCCCAACTCAAACGCTCATTAGTATCTGAATGCAGTCGATGTTGTTTTAGCTTTTGTTTTGAAGGGGTGTTGCGAACTTGACAAAGTTCGCATTCGACCAGGTTACACTTTTTTCGAACTTCTAACTTGAAGTTTGACCGAGGGTCGACTTCTGTGCGTAGGCGCGAAAATGGATAGATGGATGGATACTGCTGAACCCAGAGCCGTGTATAGAAAGAGTTTGGTCAATGGGAGGCGCGGGCAGAGCCAGGGCGTGCACCAGACGCAGAAAGTGGGCTTGACATGCTCTCTTGGCCAACCAGAAGCCTAAAAGAATCCCCTAGCGGTGGTAGCGAGAAACTGTTTTAATCAAAGGTATATGTTGGTATATGGTTTTAATAAGCGCGCAAGAGTGAAGTGTAGTAACCCTTCATGGCTGAAAATAGGGTGCATGTGATGTTTCGATCATGATCATGCAGAAAGATGTAAGAAACGAATGCGCCGCTCAACTCTGTTTTGATCGTCACGGCAGATTCCCGGCCCTCGGCGCTTGGCGTACGGATTATGTCGATCGTTCCGCTAGTCGCACACTTCCACCATGATTTTGGATGACCGTGATTGAAACAACACGTGCACCATATTTTCAGTCACTGGGAGTTACTCCGACGCACTTATTAAGTTTGTTTCTTGCGACCACCGCCAGGGTATTATTTCCGGCTTCTGGTTGGCCACATTCGAATTTGTGAAGACGCCCTGGAACACGCCCAGCCCGCTTTCGGCCAATGGCACCTCCTCATTTGTCTCCTATACTTCCCAACCGATGGCCAAACTCTCTACATATGCGGTCTCTGGCTGAACGGGCTAAACCCTCCTAATCAAGAGACGGCTTGCGCCACCTGGCCAAAAGTTATAATTCAAAAATTAAAATAAAAAACCTAATGGAGTGTGCAATAGTCGTTGCGCATATTGTTTATTGCTTCCCATTCATAAACATAGTAACGCACAAAGGTACAGACGTTCGCTTTTATACTGCTTTTACAGAGTGGGAATATTTTTATGAAGTATAAAATAAACTATTTTATAAATTATCTGTTTTCCAAGATTTGAGATGTTTGTGTAGGGGTCGGGCAACAATGCTCATCGAAACAAACTTCGCCCTTCTAAGGAACATTAAAACTTGGGTTTGGGCTAGTTGGTCCATTACTGAATAAGAGGTTAAAAATCCTGTCCTGTCGTCCGTGTTTCTTTATTGTCCTCGTTTGTTCGCGCTTTTTTAACCTTTTATTCACTTCTAAGGAAATTTGCTTGGAAGGGCGAAGGGAGGAATGATAATTTTAGATTTTTAATTTCTAGGCTAGGTGGCGCAAGCTACCGCCCATTATAAAGGGTACAGCCGTTAGCATCTATTCATCCATCGTCATATTTCGCCAAAAGGTCGAAGGTTTGCCGAAACAGTCGAACCTGGAAGATCGACAAAAAGTTCGCGACTTCATTGCAATTTCTTCGTTTGGTTTTGTTGGATTAATCTTTTTAACTTTTTTTTTATTATTTTCTCTGGTGAAACGACATCGCGCCGAAGAGTTAAGACAACCAACCGACTTCAGTCAAGCCGAAAGGCGACCGACGCCGAAATTCTACACTGCCGGGACGGAGGGGGAGTTGTCCGCATCGCTTGATAAGCGCTTTGCGCAAGAGTGCGGTCATAACACTTTCGCCGCCTCCGCGTGTCTGTCGCTTGGCTCTGCTACACCGCGTTCACAAATAATAAAAGCGCGGCAGCCAAAGCCTGTCCTTGCAAATCAGTGTGCCACCGTTTTCATCGCGTCCACGCGTTTTTGTATAGGGAAAAATACTTTTCAGACGGTTTAGTGTCCAAGGTTTTGGGAAAATTTGCGGTTGTTTCTGAACACGGTTCATCACGAATGCCACTGAACTTCAGTCGTATAACTGAACGTATGCAATAGTATACCCCCCCCCCCCCGCCGAAAAAAAAAAGGACTACACATCAGAATGTCCAACGAGACACGATGTCCTGCTGGTCAAAATGTCCAATATCGGACGTTTCGACTCGATGGACATCTAGGCTTGTGTGACGTTTCGATCTGGTTGGACCTTCTGACTTGTTGAAAAGTTTGTCTGGTTCAAAATTTTGACCTGTTTAAACGTTTTGTTTTATGGTTTCGGGATCTGACATTTGTAGTGACGTGTCTTAATTTGTGCTCACGCGCATTGCTGTGTATGATTAACGTGTCATATGATTACTGTTCCAAGTTTGTGTTTGGACAATTTTACCCGTTGAACATCCACTTTGAGTGACTTAGGTTTCGTCGTACGTTTCGAACTCTTTGGATATTTTGCCTTGGTGGATATTTTTACCTCTTTAAACATCTTGTCTCGTTGGACATATATACTCGTTGGATGTTTTGAACTCTGGACATTTTGACTTGGTGCACGTTTCAACACTCCTCGGACATTTCGGCTCGTTAAACGGATCAAAAACTCTTCGGACATTTTGACTCGGTCGACGTTTCGAACTCTGTGAACATTTTGACTCTGAATTTCTTGAACTCTTTGGACAGACTCACTTTGTAGATTTCTTGAACACTTTAGAGATTTTGACTCGGTGGAGTTCCTGAACTTTGGACTTCTTACTTGGTGGGCGTTTTAAACTCATTAAACATTTTGTCGGGTTAGACTTTTTTTTTTCTTTACTTCTTGGTACATTTCGACACTCGAATCACGTGACTTGTTTGACGTTTTGTTTGTGTGCAATTTTTTTTCTTTTTGTACATTTTGGCCACAAGTGTCCCCGGGGCGGTAGAAATACGTCACTTTTTCGTCAAAAAGCGATGCACGCGGACAAGTGGTGACACGAGAGCCTCTTCGCGCTGAAAAGAAATATCGTCGATGGGCGTTCAAAACTCTCCAATAAAGATTTATTTTTCTTTTTTTCTTTTAGCTTTCACATTAAAGCGCGTGTCTGACAAGAGACCGCAGAAAATTCATTCATCGACTTTATGACACATTCGTTTCGCTTCCGCGCCGCAGACAGCATAGGCGAGCAAAAATCGGACTTGACATTTTAGGGTCACACGAAGTCAAAGAGCAGGCGCCTTTACTTCGATGGCGCACCAAGCGTGATCGTTAAAACGAGTTTTATTGATCACATCCGCTTTACGCCGTGCTCAAACATCGTTCAGGTTTAACCATTCGGTCAGCCGGGTTAACCTGGTTCAAACCTCGCCAAAGCTGATTTCCATTAGGTGACCTGCTACATGCACTGAAAACGCATTGTGTGCTCGTTGCTCGCGCCTCTTTTAGGAGTAATTTTAAGAATGAGAAATAAAGGAACGGCGTGCGGCGGTAATGGATTTTGGGATTAACCTCAATACCAAGGGCCGAAGTTCGAAGATTACTAGTCTTTTGCTTTTTACCTTTCAAACAGGCTTCTGAATGTAGGGCCTACAATGAAAACGTCTCAGTGGTTATCTCCGAATATCTTTTTTTTCTTATGCCTCTAGGGTGAGGTATTTTATTCTCTCTCACACACACACACAAAGGGCTCGTCAGTTATTAGTTTTGCTTGGCTTGTGTTGCGTTAACGTAACGCAGGGCTATTCTAAATGAACAAATTTTCCGCAGGCCTAGACTTGAACTATATGTCGATTAAATGCGGAGCAACTTGACGAAAATACTAACAAGGTTGTATGCTGCCATTCTTTGTCGTCAATTAAAACGAAAACACTGAATGTTGTTTTTTACTTAAAAACTTTAACGGAAATATCCTGCCTGAATTATTCATTTTTGCACGCACACAAAAATTATAGCGCGTAGAAACCATATGACATACGTCAATTTCACGTGGGACTTGAGAAGATACCGCGACCTAACTTCCGCGTTTATCCGACAACTTCTGTTTTCTTTCATGATATCGCACTACCACCACAAAATGAGGTGTTTAAAATGTACCGCCAACGTACTCTCTGTTGCGAATACCGACACTTGGATATCAAACGTACATACACCAAACCACGCTCTGTTTCCGCTATCTACTGAGTACGAGATTGTATGACCTCCTGGAATCGTCGAGATCAGAAGTCACACGATATTTTCACACATATAAAGTCTTTTTTTTTTTTTACGGCATGTGTAATTATAGACAATTTACGCAATGAGACAGACAAATCCTTTGATTTAATTAAGTTACGATAAAAAAACAAATTCACTCATATTTTAATATTTCTTCCTGCCGCGAACTTCGTTTCAATACACACGTGTGTCTGGGCAATTTGCACGAAAAAGCGTGAGCAGTTATTAAAAACAAAATTCGATTCTGAGTTTATTGCACTTATTTCTAAAAATTGGCAAATAAATATATTATATCTACGATATTTTCCTCTACAAGACGATTAACACCTGTAAGCCACAGAATGTGACATCTGAGCAAAGGCTCTGTGAAATACTCATCTCCGTCGGACTTCTTTTAATCGTGTTCCCTACTTCCTGTCTTTTTGTTTTGTTTGTTTTTAACTGACAGATAAATCGATTATATATGTAATTATTTCGGGTCAATATAATTAACACATATAGACCACCGAACAGGATATACGAGCGAAGGCTTTGTAAAAGATACAAACTGTCGGCCACTTTTACGAAGCCGACCATCAAAAGTCCGAACAATCTTAAAGCGTGCTCAAGTGCCCAAACTGGGACACTCTAAGATACGAAGATAACCTAATGCTAGCGGTAACACAACACAAGCAAAAAATAATAATAAAACTCACCTGGTGAACAACACCGCCGCTTCTAAACGACGGAATCGGGCGGTGATCCAGCAGTGCTTGCACCCTCTGCTTGGCACCCTTTTCCGCCGAAATCTGCGCACCCGGGTATCCAAGTACGCTGGGTGCCACACACCAGAAACACCACCAGAACACCGCGCACCTCTTCATCAGTACACCCTTCACACCCACGCAAGGGGCGAGCGATCGCGACTCCTTTGATCGAGGATCTATAGTTTTAATAATATTAGGCCGATACACGGTTGTCATCGCCGCCCACACAGCTGAAACGGGACCAACACTGGTTCCTCTTCCATCATCGCGTCCCTCCGATGTCGCGTTCACGGGTTGGTCGGGCGTTGGCGACAAACACGGCACGAACACATGTTTTGATCGGCGGCGGCGGCTGTTTCGACGCTCTCGCTCTGTTCGGTTGGAGCGCGCCGACTCGTTTGAGCGGACCGGCGCAGCAGCGCGCCGGTTTCTGCAGTCTGTGTGTCAGTGTTTGTGTGTGCGTGCGTGCGCGCGCGCATCTGTGTGCGTTTGTGCGGATGCGCGCACGCGCGCGCCGCGCCGGTATCGACGGTGGCGCCCTTCGCCGCCGCGGCGGAGGATGGGTGAAACTAGCGGGCGGTGCGCCTGAGTTGTCCTGAACCTTGCTCTTCTGTTTTGGCGGTCCAATGATGCGATGATGCGGCGAAAAAAAAAATATATATATATACTTTCGAATGAAGGGGCAATTTGGATTTCGCTCGGTGTTTGCTGTCATTCGCGCCGAAGTTTGGTTGCCTTCTTCTGTTCGGTTATTTATTTGTATAGTTATTCGAGCGAGAGCTGACCGGTCTTTTCCGTGTTCGCAGAGATTGAATTGTCGGACCAGGGGGGAGAAGCGCAAAAAGAAGTTGGAATTCTGGCAGCTCAAGGAGACGGACGTCTTTTGTGGAAGGAGGTCGCGGCGCGGGGGGACTCGAGAGCGATGGTTAACTCCAAACTCTTGCGGCGCTTCTGCTAGACATAATAACTATTATTATTATTTAACAAGCGCACAAATAGTGTGAAGCTTGCATCTGTATATCTGCACCCCCCCTTTTTTCCATCCCAAGAAAAATAAATGATATAATAGAGCCCTCTTTACACTAGTTCGTTATTTCTTTTTAGGTTATATTTTAGCCAAGACTGATTTGATATGACCTATTTGCGCTAAATAAATCGTATTCTCCGGACTGCTGCTTAGTCCGGACCTAACGAATAACAAAAACAACAACAAAAAATGCATACCCAGCACACTATAAAAAAAGAGAATCCTACTTTATTAGCATACAAAGAAGCTATTGTATCATGCAGACATCATCATTAACATCCTAGCTCGCTCACAAATGTCGTCGCGTCTCATCATATAATAAACAATCCTGAAATAAAAATGTTTGTAACGTCCGCATTTGTATAAATAGTCCCCGACCACGTAAAAATTCAACCTTAAATCATGTAACGTCCACGGACTATAATATCCGGAAAATACGGTACTTCACTTTCCACAGTGCTTACGATGTAAAGCTGTCCCTTTTTACTCTCGTCAAGAAGAGAACTGTGGTCTGGATAGTCTCTCCCTTTCTTTTCTCTCTCTCTCTCTCTCTCTCCAAATAGGTGTTTTCTCGTTCGACAAACTTTCATGCACGACGCTTACGAAAGTTCATTAAACTTTCAGACGCCTGTCATGTGCCACTTGTCATTTATTCCCAGACGGCATACGAGAACCTACAACGCTTTGAATCAGTCGCAACCTAGTTTAATATTTGTGTCTCGGTCGTTCGCCTACTTTGTAGCTGAATGCGCGTCCTTTTCGTTGTTTTATTTCTTTTTCTCGATGTTCCGTGCTGGTCTGTCAGACCACAACAAAGTCTTTTCTTGCGAACCACTCAACCCTGACCGCTAGCCCGCACGTCATGTCCATACGTGACAACCCTTTCAGTGTGCTGGCAGCTAACTTCGCCTAAACCAACTGCAAAACGTAAGTCAAAAACGCATAGGTAAACCACAGCAGTGCAGCTGTTTATAACAGATCGACTTGTTGCATTGCTTTTTATTTTAAATACACTCATACATAAATAAAAAAAAACAGTCGCAGTTACCCGTTGAGCCCGAAAGCGTTTTGTCCAACGTTATACTCGCTTCCAAAGTTAGCGAGGAGACAACTCGTTCCATCATTCAGGCGTTCCGACCCAGTGGTTCGGGTGGTTTTGTTTTGCATTCGCTTAGAGAACATCTGGAATTGCTTCCTTTATTTATTTTTTTAATTTCGTGTTGCATTTTTTTTATTATTTCAGCGAATTGTGTCACGATGTACAAGTTCTGCAATCTTTAACTTCGCAGTAGCATCAGAAAGTGTCACACTGTCTGTTGTGGAACATTGTCTCCCTCTAGAGTTGTGCCAGAGTCTGTAGTTATGGTACACTGTGTCACACTGTGGTGTCGTCACAATGTGTAGTACAACAGTGTCTCACATCGTGTAAAACTGTAGTTGTCTCACAACGTGTCACGGTGTGGTAGTGTCGCAATGTTTCACAGCCTGGTACAGTAACATTCGTGATAATAATGTCGCGCTGCACTAATGTCTCAATGTGTACACACTGCATTTGAATGACGTTATGTCCCCGTGTAGTCGTGCCATAAGTTGTCGCGCTGAAATAGTGTCATAATGAGCCGAACTGCGGTAATGTGACATTGTGTTCTTCCGCAGTAGTGTAAAATGTGTCCCACTGCAGTGGTCTGACATTGTGTCACACAATCCTATCGTCAAAATGAGTGCCCACTATAATGGGACATTACCTGGCGGATGAACCCCGAAGAAAGATACAACTAGAAATAATATTTTTATAATAAAGCTTTATAAAGAGGAACACCTGATGGTTAAATACTGATATCCCTGATAATAAACCGCTAAGACAAAATGCTAACGAAAGAACTCATGGCGTCTGGGAATGCTGGCAACACCATCACAACACGACAGCGGAAGTAGGCAGAGGACCCCACAGTCTAGATCAAGAATCCAAAGCTCCGTATAAGCGCCCCCTAAAAACAAAAAGAAAGATGACAATTTAATTAAATTTAGTCTAATTATTTCAATTGAGCTGCTAAGGCATGAAAAATGGTAAGTATAAGCGTAGTAATGATCGGCACAGAACGCCTCCCTTGGTATCAGAAGCACGTAGCGTGAGTCTTGCTGGCCAGAAACGAACAGCACGTTTTTGGAGCACTCGTTAGATTGGACTGACTCCACATGACATTAGAAACAAGGGTCATTGATATTAGAAAGAGGACATACATAGGTACTTCATGACATTAGAAACAGGACATGTATAGCAGGTACTCAGAGCCTCACAGTTAACTGCTCCACACAGGCCTGCACACGGTTTACTGACAAGAGTGGAGCGAGTTTGGGAACATGAACGCACACAGTGTTCACCTTTATAGAAATCAGTCCCTGCATGTACGCGATTCTCTCGACTACCTGCGCCCAGCGTTCTCTTTTTCAGTTGTGTTGAGAGTGGAACTGGCAGTGTTGTATGGAACCGTATACTCCCTCCCTCAGTCCCAGCACAGGAAAGTTCTTCAAGTTACTACACGTTCATTATAGGCACTAAATGTTTAAATGTCGGGACCTTAGTTACACGCTGTAAATGAGAAATTTAGGCAGATGATTGATTAATTGATTGATTTATTGAGTTTTATAGCGCAAGGGGTGCTAAGGCCAAAATGCGCCAAGACCATGAACTGATCGTGGAAACCAGGGTTTGAAGAAGATAGCGCTATAGTAGCTGATTGATGTGATAGAACTGATGTGTATGAGATTGTATATGATTATAATATAATTAAATGTAGAGGAGCAAGCGAGATGCAGACAATAATGACGAAAATAATTTCTGGAGAAGGGGAACAAGAAGGACAATAGGAGCAGACACAAATCCAAACACAGCTAGTGACTGATGAGCGACATAACTGTATACGGGATGGACATCAGTTCAGATTATAAATTAAAATCATGAGTCGGTGTATTAAGGCCGATGTCATTAAGAAAATGAAACACACAAGTATGAGGAATCAGTGGCTCATCGCCAAGCAAAGTGACTAAGTGAAGCGGAGTATGTTCTATTATTTATTTGCGATTTTTTTTAAACGTTCTTGATCATACTTTGGGCACTCAAGTGTTATGTGTGAGATGGTTAGAGAAATCATTACGAGCTGACTCACATGTCGTAAAGCTCTCCTCTCCACGCAAGAGGTGCGAAATTTAAGGCAGTGCAGCGCGACCGTTAGCCTGGGGCCTTAAACGTAAACATCACGCCGTAGTGTTACGCGACCGCACGTCGGTACGATGCTCATCCAGATCAAAACGGGCGGTGGTGGGGATTAAACGCAGCATCCCTGAGTAAGATAATAGTTTTGTGGCTGAAAGTACTAATTGCTGTGATGCGGAATGCGCACAGCAGATTGCGAGCAAGGCTCGCGCGCGTGCACGAGACCAAAAGCGTGATCCCTTCAAGCCTCCGCAGCGTGTCACGTTGGGTGGCGGTGGTGTCCACCACGGTGGGAGCGGCGCGCTAAACGGTCCCCGGCGCGGCCTCACGTCCCGCCGGAACTTGGGGAGCACAGCAGACAAGGGTAAATGGACCGTGCCCCCCCTGTGGCGGCCGCTCGGGCGGAGAGGGACATCCAAAATTAGCACCAGGATCAAGTCCGCCGCAGCCGAGCCTTTATTCGTCAAGAAGCTGCACCCTCTCCCCTTCTTAGGCGCATCTTCCTGATGGAGGCATCGTGTGCATTTTTACGGCCCCTTGTAGATCTCTTCTCCGTCCTGCCGCAAGCAGCGAGATTCGGTGATAATTCAGGGAATACGTGCAAGGAGCCGTCCTGAGTAGCTTTAAAATTAAATAATGTTTCATGGAAAGCAAACGGCGTCTGTAATAATTTTGAAAATTCACTGGACAATCCGCATTGATACGGTGAGTCAATTTTCAAACAGCTTAGGAACCATGATTAAATTTAATTCAATTCGATTTTACTTACTTCCACGATAAACATAAAAAGTTGGGGACAGGGGAAAATTGCTTCAACAGTGCAGCTTGACAAAACCTCTGCCTCCTACATAAATACTGCTGAAGGATTGCATAAATATAGAGATAGCTAATGGATCTTTCTACAGCAAAGAGCCTCAAATGTAAGGTTAACGTCGTGTAGTTCGTGCCCTTGAGCGATAACATTTTCGGTATGAGTTCAAATGATTTTGGCATATCCTATCTTATCGTGGTACAGTAACAGCATCAGGGTAAACTCAAGTGATAATATTAGTTTCTTCACTGACGCAATAACAACCTCAAAGGGGGGTAAAACGATTCTAATGGTTCTTACACTGTCCTAAAGCAGTAGCAGTTCCAGGTTAACGATACACTCCTGGCACTTCTTATCCCCGAACCTGGTGCAGTAATAACCTCACAGTAGGGTCAACTGACTGGATATTTTCCCCACCCTAGTGGAGACACAGCCGCAGAGTAGGGCTAAGTAATTTTCACAGTTCATTTCTAGCCATGATGCATCAACAGCTATAGAGTAAAGTCAAGTGATTCCTGAAGCTCCTACCCTGCGCTGGTACAGCAACAACCCCAGATTAGTATCGATTGGTTTTGATCGCTCTTACCGTATTCTGATAGACTGACAACCCAGAGTAAAATTATGTAAATCCTACTGTTATTATTTTACCATGATGCAGCAATAGCCACCAACTAAGGTCAAGTGATCCTTACAGCTCCTAACTTACACTGGCGCAGTAACAGTCCCATATTAGTGACAATTGGTTTTGACAGCTCTTTCCTTACCTTGGTGCACTAACAGCCGCAGAGCAACACTTCAGACAGCTCCCACCCTATCCTAATGCAGTAACAGCCCCAGCGTAAGATAAGGTGATTCTTGCAGTTCATACCTTACCCTGATCCAGCAGCAATCACAGATTAATGATCAGGCGCGTGCTTCTCAAAACTCCTACCTTACACTGATACACTAAGAGTCCCATTAGTGTCAATTGGTTTTGACAGTTCTTACCCTGCCCTGGTGCGCTAACAGCTCCAGAGTAAGTATTCTAGCCGTCCCTATCCACATCATGGTCCAGTAAGAGCCCAAGAGTAAGATTGACCGATCCTTACCTTTAATACATGCCCTGGATCTCGCAGCGATAAAGCGTGTGAGCCCTATAACCTACAAAGAGAGGCATACCTTCGGAGGAAACACGAAGCGGATGTAGGAATTCGGCATTGAGCGAGGCGCCGACCGTCAATGGGAGCCCGGCAGCAGGCGAGACACCGTCATTGATGGTTTCGAAAGTTGGTTGACCTTCGCCTGTCTCTCAACTAATGAGGCACGCGCCTTGCACTTTCTCAGAGTCGCCGCAAGGTGCTCAGGACCCGGGAATGACTGATGCGTGCGTTTTGTATTAGGTGTATAGTCGTCTCTAGCGTGTACCAGAGCAGTTTTCGGTGTTTGCTGGCTGTCTCGCAAAAGATACACGCGCCTCCGTATCGGTGAGTGTTTATTGGTGCTGTTCTCCTTGTTTTTGAGCTGTTGACTCGATGCTTTAGAGAGTTAACGTGTGTGCGTCTGTCTCTAAAAAGGTCCCAGTCGATGGCTCTTGGGGGAAGGTAGGCGTTGAGTTTGGTCCGAGGTATCGTGAAACGATTAGTGTGGTGATATACGGAGGTCGCACGCTATGGCCTATAGCGAGTTCCTTTGTAATCAGTTACGAGCTCCCTGTAACCTTGTTCTCTTTGTTGCTTTGGAGCCGTGTTGTTTTCGTCGGGGTAATATCCGACCCGAGGACATAAGAGCGTCGTCGTTAGGTTGAGCAACATGATGTGGCGTCCATGAAGATTTCAGCCGGAGAATAATAAAAAAAGTAATTTAAAACTAATCGAACGACTCTTCAATGCTGCGCTTTTGTTCTCTTTTTGTCTGATCTGTGCGCATGTAATCAAGCCCAGCACATCGCAATATATATTCTTTGTGCGTTTGTGTGTCGTGTGTGCGTGAGAGAGACAGAATCTAAACCGTTTGTTTTTTCTTACCTAAATAGGGTGCAACTAAACATCCAAAGAGGCGAAAATGTGTTTTATCGTGTACGACTTTTGTCATTCTGGAGGCTGGGGATGACGCAGTAGTAATAAAGACTTTTTAATGCTTAATTACCACCCGGTTTTTTTTAT